>BMAV01011953.1:930999-1042887 GCA_019973955.1 Trichonephila inaurata madagascariensis
TTGATAAAACATATGAGGATCAAAACAAGACTTCTCTCTCTTCTTCTAACAACCCTGATTGCCCCTGGTGATACCCGAAGCTTACTCTGCAGGGTAAGAGGGGTGGGGGAATCTGTTTATTTGTGTTTCTGTCTTCCTGAATCCGGATACTGATTATTATGTTTGCTCCTTCTTTACGGCCTCCTTTCAGAAACCCCTACGAGGGTGTCTGCAGATGGTGGCTCATCTAGTAAACAGAATTTTTCACACGAGATTCGAAGAAAAAAATCGAATAACCACTATTTGAAAAGGAAGTTTACAGGAAAAGGAGGATTTTTTTCTTATAGAAAAATATTGACACATAGAAATGATGTTTTTGATTTGTCCTTATTTGTGTTAGTTTGGGAGAAAAAATTTGACAGATCAACGAGTGTAGGAGTTCATTAAATTATTTGTTATTTTTTTAAAGCCCATATTTATTTATGTTATGCTTTGACTCTGAAAATTTTTTTGATACATAGGCTGATAATCTTTTTTTTTTTTTTTTGGTAATCAATAATCAATCATGAATTAGTCGGTAGTTTTTCAACGTTTTACTTTGAAACAGTGCCTATTTACCCCTTTTATCTACCACATTATGTTTTTTTTCGAATCACTACTTTGAAAATTAAGGGATATACATAAACAAAATACTCAACTTTGGGAAATTTAATCCGTTAGAACTAATTAGTTAATTAAAGAGATATTCAATTGTAAAATTTATTATATACACTGTTCACTTAAAATAAATAGTCAAATCGTTTTCTAAGGTCTTCCTTTATATACAAGATAATAATAATAATAATAATAAGACACTTAAATTTTGACATTAACTATTTTTTGGGGACAAAAATGATAATCTTCGTAATCCGCTGAAAACGCCGTCAGCTAAAAACGCAATTTCTGCTAAAAAATTATTCGCCTTTCCTGCTAAAATACTCATTATAGAACCCTCGCTGCCATATATCTAGGAAGAATGGAAATTATGTTAACATCCCTTTTAATTATTTAATTAAAGGAATATTTTTTCCATTGAATGAATTTTTTTTTTGTTAATACATCATTTTCTAACGAAATACTGGAAATATATATATATGAGCAAGAAATATTCTTCTTATTGAATTTTACGGTAAGTGCTGCAGCTAAAGTATCAACATTCAATCTTGATTCCTCACTTTTGTCCAAAAATCATTACCAATTGAAAAAAACTCTTTCAGCTGCTGCATTAGTTCCAGGGCAACACAACGTAAATTCAATAAGAATAACTAAATTTTCATATGGAATTTGTTCATTTTTTAAATGGTTAAAAATTTCCACCCATTTTTTATCACTTTCAGTATGTTGATTTTCCCATTGTTGTAATTTATCAGCGTTTAAATCTTTAAATAATACAGAGATAAGCAGATTAGTTGTAAAATATTGAAAAGGAGGACAGTTTAGAGGACACTTCTTGAGGAAGGACAGAGTCTACCAAAGGACTGTCCTCCCTAAAGGAGGACGATTGGTCACCTTAGTTATGTGTTTCAAAATGACCCTAACCAACTTCATTTTCGCATTATGTAATTTTATGAATTAGTGGTATTAAAAAATCTCTTGTTAAATTAATAATATTTTACTGTATATAACTCAGAGTTTTGTGAATAATATTCATTTTGACACATTGATGCAAATGTCATAAAACATTTGTGTAAGTTCCTCGATTCATTTCCTTCCCGGAAAAAAAATGCTGTGTATTCAGTTACGAACTGAAAATGAAAGATGTCTGGGAAAAAAGTTCCAGCATACAACATAGAACAATAAAAAAAAAAAAAAGTCACTGTAGAGGTGGGGTCTTAATTGTTTGAAATGGGAATAAAATCAATATTGGATTTTCGAGGCAGAAAGAAAAACAATGCGTTAAAATCGAATTCGTGGACTAATTGGTTTTTACTAGAAAGTAAACTGATTGTATGTAATTGAGTTAAAAGGGACATTTCTTAAAAAAGGCAAGGAAATAAAGATCAATAAAAGAGAAGAAAGTTTAGAAACTCAGCAAATAACCTTGCAAGTTTTTTTCGTTTTAAGATAATTACTAAAATAATTTGGAAAAGTAGTTAATGGAAAATATCTTCGATTTTAAAAATTTAGAAGCCAAAAACTTTGTTTCTTTTTCTACAAGTTATGATGAGTAAAAAATGTTTAAAAATTATATTTCGTGACACTATAAAGACAGACAGAAATAATTTTTTTTTAGAAGTTGATAATATTCCAATACTAACTGCAAAAATGAGTTTGAATGAAAATTTGATACTAAAAATTTGTTACAGTGACGAATATTCACTATACAAGTTTTAACATTTGATACATTGTAAATATTATTGCCAAAAATTAGAATAATTGAAAATTTTAAGAATAACCTTTGTATGGTATGGAAATATGAAAGCTTAAAAAAAAAAGAGAGAAAAACTTTTGTACTCATAAAAATACATTTTGAATATCATTCTGTCTTGAACTTGTTCTTATTTCACACCCAATAATAATATGAAAAAAAATGTAAGAATATTACACGAGAATTATGTGTGACAGTTGATCTCTGTCATCACTTAGTAATATAAATCAACAATCTCCTTTAAAAATAATTCATATAATTCATAAAAACAATAACGAATTTCATAGTTTGAAGATTCTTTTTTTACAGTATTTAAATAAATATACTTGTCATTATTTTTTGACTTTTTCATACTTCCTCAAAAAAGTTGTAAGTATCAACTGTACGTACACAGATATCTATCTTTTTTTTTTTTTCAAAAAAAAACTATAATATTGTCCTATAACAAGATATGCGATGTCTCCAATTGCTTTGAGATTTTCATTAAAATATTACCACAGCAACAGAAAGAACAGTTTAACAGGAACAATCCTTTTACTCTGCGGATATGTAAGCTCTAACTTCCGGCAATGTGTAGACTTTCGAACACCAAAAAAAAAAAAAAAAAAATTTCCTTTTTTAATAAATTTGTGAATAATAGTAGCAAACGTTTTTACTCCACGCGCGCGGACGCAAGATGAATGATACCTCGAAAATATAAAATAATTAATTATACATTAAGTTCAACCAACGTCGATTATGCTTTACAGTTCTTTTCTCCGATTGAAAGAAAAAAAAACATATTGAGAATAATTACAAAAGATGCCAACTGAAGCAATATAGCTTTAACAACAAATGATTTTTTACCAGCAAATAAATTATGCAATCAGATAAATTAAATTTACACGAATTATATATACTGTACTAGCTCGTATACCCATTCTTCACACGGGTGAATTGAAAAATTACAGTTTGAAGGATGACGAAGCTTTTAATGAGTTAATTTGACGTGAATTGCAAATTAAAGAACAACAACAAAAAACGTTTTGCATATCTCAGCTGAACAAAAAAAACCATATTTGTTAAATTTTAAGTTAACATAAAAGCTAATAAAAAAAGAATTTTTTTAAATTTATGTTGTGTTGTTGTTACTGATGCCACCTGATCGGCAAAGGCCAGATCGAGGCCCACGAAATTCATCATGACAAAGGGTTAAGTGACACCTCGTTAAGTCGTTAGACGTAGCTTTGAGCACCAAACAGGTGACAGTACGATTTGGCTCGTTTCCACCCCAATTTGAAGGAGGACACCTGGGGGTGGTCAAGGGCCTCCCACCTCTCTTCCCTCCACCAACCTCACGAGAGGAATTGCGGCCCGACGGCTATTTATAGTACCCCCATGCCGCGAAGGCACTATATATTTACAAACATCCATGTCTTCTCCGGCATTCGAACCCAGGCCCTACGGCACGGCAGTCAGCGTCGTTAACCACTATACCGGAAGTGGATCAATTGTTGAAAATACCTTCCTAATCTGATCTCTGCTCAGTAAAAGTAACACATTGTTACAAATTTTGTGTAATGAATGCTTAAAATATAGTGTAAATAATTTATATCTGGATGTGTATAATACGTTAATATTACTTTTTGTTGTATTTGTTATTCGTTAAAATTATAATATTCGCAAGCAACGCAGTTCCTTACATTATAACGGCGATTCAACGGAAACATAGCAAAATTTTGGCGATAGAGCCAAGTTGGCATCATTTTTGGCGATCGTGTTGGGAACTTGGCGATTGATTGGACGGTGTAGAAACCTGGTGGGAAACTGGGACAAGGAGGATAGCACAAAAACCTTCCGCACAAAAAAATACATAAAAGTATCAATTTTCATAGTGATCAGTTGAACGGTGTTGGAATGAAGCGAGGTCATATATACAAACAACCATTCATATATATATATAGATTAAAGCAGACGATAATAATATGAAAGAGAATTTTCAATTATATCTATTTCTACTGTACAATTTAAATAGTTAATTAAAAATTCGTTCAAAATAACGGAAAGGAATTTAAATAAATAAAATTATTTTACAATGAGAAGCAAAGTCTACATTTTGAATCTAGTCCATTTTATTTTATTAGATAGTATTAATCAATCCATATTAAATCTAGATATTATTTTTCACTAAGACTAATATCATATTTTGTAACAACAACAAGAAACTTCATTCCATTTATCTCACGGTATTTAAAACCCAAACACTCTCCATTAATCTGACCGCCCTCTTATCTTCAACCAAATTCCAATCTTGCTTCCAACTCAACCCAAAAGAACCGCGACCTGAGATAAAGATCTGTCCTTATCACACACACACACAGCGTTGATCGAACGTCAGAAAGAGATTCTGTTTTCGAAAATGCCCTCGTTTAACAGCCAGGGGGGAGGGAGGTCAGACAGCAGGTAAACACGATCGTAAAGTCCTCGAATTTAAGCACCTCAAATTGCAGCAAAGAGCATTAATGGAGGAAGAAGTCTTTCGAGGTCGCGACCCCTGAAGAGGTGCAGTTCCCTTAGCCATGGAACCTCTGGGATCGTTAAAAGCGAAGTAACGACAAGACGGAACGAGAATTGGAAGAATCCCTGGTTTTGGATTCAAATGAACCAACCCTCTGGAATCTTTTGCGTCTTTTAATGATCGTGTGTAAGTTCGGTTTTCGTAATTGGCCGAGGACTTATTGGTGGCATAAGAGCACGATTTGGGTAATGTATGGATGCACGTAATTATGTGGAGGAACTAGTGGGTTTATGAGGGTGAAAATGCAGATCGTGTGTAAAAAGTGTGCTTCTAATAGAGAAATCGAGACTCTAAATAGAAGTAGGCAGATAAAGTTGTTTGCTGGAAAGTCGTATTGTATAAGTTGTTTTTTGAATGATTTGCCATCAGTAGCGCACACAGGAATTTCTCAAGGGGGGAGGGGGTTCCAGGGTCGAAAGTCCACCATTCTTGTATCATGCTCCTTTTGATTTTGTCGATTTTCGGAAAAAAAAGCAGTAAAAAACTAATTATTGAATAAATAATTAGCATTAATTAATAAAAATTAATTATTAATAACAAATAATTAAATTTTACGTACTATATACTTAGAATTATAATCAATCGGAAAAAAAAATCAAGGGCTTTGGGGGTGTCCGGACCTCTAAAACTCCCCCCTTGTGTGCCTTGCCATTCATAATGCTTAACAGGAAATGTATTAGCAAAGAATTATATCCAACAAAGTTTAGAGCATTATTTCTAATCATTAATTAAACTATTTTGTCTGTTCTCTATTTTTTTAAAAATCATTTTAAGGAATAATTTAGTTCTAATTGTAATTTAAGAAATAGTCAAGGACGTCTGGATTTAAATTGAGATCACTTGGGTAAATTTAATGGGACAAGACGGGTTTCACATTGAAATAAATTGTTATTTCCCCTCTTATATGACACTTGACACGTTTTTTTCCCCTAATTATAAACCGTTACTGCATACTTGAGTTTTTTTTTTCCAACAAGAAACAGATTTTATTATATTTTCGCAGCGTTCTATTAGAAATCCAGTTTTACCAAAATTGGAATTCGTTGCACCTTTCAAAATTTTCCTTCCATTTATAAGAATTTACGGCAGCCACTTCCAGTCTACTTCCTAAATTCTATCATTAAAAAATAGTCTGTACATAAGTAGTAATGTGCAACCTTATTTCTTAAATTTTGAATTTTTTTTTTATAAAATTAACACACACTCATGTATGGTATACTTAAAGGGATTATATTACATTATAAGAATGTGTTGAGACTATATACACTGCTGTGTGTGGCCACACAAAATGCAACACCAAGAGGTATTAGAGATATCATCGAAATTTGACAGATAACACGTTGTACAAAGATCAAACGATTAAAATTACAGCCTCTTGTGCTGCGTAGATGCTGACAAAATCAGTAGCTAGTATAGCCGCCATTGTTGGCTATAACCGCTGTCACAAGCCTCGGCTTGGAATCAAAGAGGCTTTTGCCTGGGGTCTGGAAGGGCTCAGATAAACTGGACTTAACCGGATCCAAGAGACTCTCCTTGGATCCGACAGTGCCAAGGGGCCCGTAGGTCTTCTGCGCCCAGGGCCCGAAATTATCTTAAACCGGCACTGTTTATCATCATGCGTATCTGCAATTTATAATTACAGTCAAGCAGGTTCCAACTCCAGAATAAATTTAAGCAGCAATCAAACGCAGTCTTTGCGAGTTTTAATCTAACTCGTCTATTCCAGTTAAAATAATCAAAGGCACTCTTTACACTTACGTTACGACCACCAAAACCTCTTACAATTTCAATCACGACATCCTCTACGATCCCACTTCAGATCACTTTGAATAGCTAATCTAATCCGCAAATATCACGGTTCCCTCACAAGGTGATGCTCTCAAATCAATCAAACAATTCACATGATAGATTTTCCTAGAGATTAGTTAAAAAGGAGTTGAGAACCTATACTTTAAGGTTTTATTGAAATTTAGATGCTGTGATAAACGCATTTTGATCTAAGAAATTATTTTTCTCTGCAATAATTCTATACTCTGCTTCGATATTTTGGAACTTAATAATTTAATATAATTGTAGGTTATTTTTTATAATCATATATATATCGCGTGATAATTGAACAAATACACACATTTACAAATATTTAATAAATGGAAAATTCACGTTATGTCATAATCACATAAAAATTACAAACACGTGTTTCCAACTAATCGTAAACATACGTGACGTGATAGTCACATGATATATATATATAAATGCAATCTCATGTTTCAAGCCAATTATCTCATGCGTTTCACTGTTGCCAACTTTTGCTTTTTGCAGATTCTTTCGAAAAGTATATATTTTTAAACAATAATGTACATAGTTAAATAGAATGCACTTGATTTAATAATGCACGTATAATACAAGTTTTTTTTAAAAAAAATTTGAAAGTTTTTTTCTTATAGAAGATTAATATTTAAACGTCTTCATCCAATGGGCTCAATTTAGTCACACGATAAAAACTATCTAGTGTTTCCAGCTAATCAGTTCACTCGCTCCTGTGTTGCCAAGTTTTGCTCTTTGCAGAAACTTTCTCTTAAAAAGTACATTGTATACAAAATGCATTTTATTTAAAAGTATAAACATAAAATATGATTTTTTTTTTAATTTAAAAAAATCTTTTTGAAGAAATTTTTTTCCCTAACATTTAAACATCTTTACCCAAATATGAAATTTGAAATTTTATCTGAGTTTTACAAATAGAACAACAAGTACAATTAGTTTAATGTTTGTTTTGAATTCAATCGAAAACACTTGTTTGTTTTTATCATGTGACTTTATGAATGAGGTTGATTTATGTGACGTCATAGTCACATGATAGTGAAAGCAACGTGATTCTAGCCAATTAATTCAAAAACTCATGTGGCGTCATAGTCACACGATAAAAACTATCTTGTGTTTCCAACTAATCAGTTCACGCGCTCCGGTGTTGCCAAGTTTTGCTCTTTGCAGAGACTTTCTCTTAAAAAGTACATATGTATACAAAATGCACATTTTATTTAAAGTATAAACATAAAATGTAATTTATTTTTTTTAATTTAAACATTTAAACATCTTTACCCAAATATGAAATTTGAAATTTTATCTGAGTTTTACAAATAGAACAAGTGCAATTTTAATGTTTGTTTTGAATTCAATGGAAAACACATGTTTGTTTCTATCATGTGACTTTATGAATTGAGCCCATTATGAAATTTGAAATTGTATCTGAATTTTACGTGAAGAACAGCAAGTTTTGAAATCAGTGGAAAACACGTGATTGTCATGAATTCAGCCCATTCTGAATGTATTACAGAACTCATTGAAACACGAGGTTGAAACAAAATACAGAAGAGTAAAAAAAAATATGGAATTTATAAAAATGAAAATTCCAAATCACATGATTTAGTGAAAGGGAAAAAAAACACACACTAGGAGTGGGTGTCGTTAATCTCAAAGAGAGTGTATTTATTCCATAAAAACGAGGAAAAAACTTCATGATTTACAGTGTGGATAGATTACAAGAGATAAATGTTCTAGGCGTGGGTTTTCGTGTGTCATTCAAGTTGCTTGTTATTCTTCTACTAGTCTATAATCAAGATATTATTCTTCAGTTCTAGAGTACTAATCATAAATGCTTTCTGAGTCAGACATTTTTACCATTCGGATATCAAAATTATGTACAAATTACTGGCATTATAACATCAAATATCCACCGATATTTTTTGTGTTGCTGTTTACCATGTACGTATATTTTTTCTATTAAAAAAAGAAAACTAACAAAATGATGATTCTATATTTGAATGAATGGGCTTTTGGAAGAGTTTTGAAGTGTTTTATATTTTATATTTCTTCAAACTCTTTTTTTTATGTAAAATCTTTGGAAACAATTGTTAGCGCCATGTATACATGAATGCTTTCTTCTACATGAACATTCCTATGATTTAACCAATGCATTTTGGGCAAAATGCATTTTTTTTATGCTGATCATCAGCTTTGCAAATATCTCTGAACTGGACGGAGGAATTATAATAACTAAACTTTTTAATCTGTCGTTGAGTTTTTTAATCATCCGATTTTAATGTATTGAAACCGCTCACACACAGGATGATTATAAATAAAGTTCCATTTCAAAATACGGTATAAAAAGAACCATTGCTCAAAATGACTTCAAAGTTGAAAAGTGAATAGGATAAACTTGGCAAATATAGGCACTAAGATAACATGGGTAAATTTAGCTAAACCCATATTACTCGTAATAGTTTTGAGTTAGTGCATTCGTAATGCGGCCCTGGCAATGCTCCCGTGTCATGGCTAAATTGAGATTTGTTTGTGTTGTTGTGCGGTTCAAATAGAAATGTGTACAAACAGACCATTTAAAATGTAAGTACAACAACCTGATACTTTAAATTGGAGTTGCAGTTATATTTTTTAGTTACCTTACTTAAGATTTAACACGCAAAATTAATTAATTTTACATGCAACCTGTAAATGGTTGTAATCTTATGTAAGTGTAGTATCCGTCGATGGGAGCGGGTGGTTTTGTTCTTTCTCTCTTCGACAGCAGTACAGCGAACCAATGAATGATGTCACAAGAACAAATATGGGCAGTGTCGAAATTGACGAAGCAATGCTTTCCAACCCTACTCCTGGACCCTCTTCTCGTCCTACATGCCCTTTTTATTCATCTTTCTTCCACAGTCTTCTCCCTAATAGTAACTTAGGCCAAATTACAGCAGCACATGACTCATCTATTGCCACTACTGAATTTTCGTAGTCAGTAGCACTTTTGAACGAACTGAGTCCAAATCCAACACTGAAAACAACCTGCGGAAATCACGGAAGACGTAAAAATTTTGCGACAGAGCTGCAAGTGCAGAAGGTCGGGCTTGAACGAAGAGGAGAATTACCAACGGAGGTCGTAGAGAAGGTGTAAGGCAGGAGTGCTCTATATCCTTTTTCCCGGTGGGAAGCATAAATATGACAAATATTTCACGTGGGCCGTATACATATGACAGATATTTCACCCGGGCCGCCACATGAGTCTAATGGGGGAGGGGGAGACACAATAAGACCAAAGCAGCATTGGACAAAACAAAACTGATTAAAATATCAAAATTCTCATTTTTGGTTTTTATTTTAATATTTTACCAGCCCTTTCTATAAAACAGAAAAAATATTTACTTTTATGCTTTTTTACTGAGTTTTGGGGTAGTTTCGATTTCCTTTCATCTATGGCCAAACCTCTTGTTTACATTATGCACACAATCTCTGTATCTCTTCCTTGTGACAGACAGTCGAACATTTGTCTGTCCCGACTTGCCAGTGGGCATTTAAAACGTCTAACTTTTCCTGCAGGCAATAAAAGGTTTCCTATTTGGCCTGAATGCCAGTTAGAACAGGCTTCACCTCAGCATCTCTTGGACTGCTTTGAACTGGACTGGAAAGATATTCATGATAGTTCACTTCCAGTATCGGACTTCGTTAAAGTCAAACATTTCACTGATCAGGTCTGACTTCATCTGACCAGACGGGAGATTAGTATAACAACACATTCTACTATCAAAAGAAGCAAATTTATAGAAAAATTGTGATAGATTTGATAGCTTCATTGATAGAATTTTAGTACACTGTTCTTAAATAATTGAGTTTTTTAGTGCAATGGGCCATAACCGGGCCACTCAGAAAAGGCCACCGAGCCACATGCAGTCCGCAGGTCGACTATCGCTGGTGCAAGGGCAAAACGCAGAGCAACAGCAAGTGCCAGCAAAACACAGTGCATCCTGCATTTGTCCTGTTGGTGGTAATAACAATTGTAATAAAAATTTGGGACAGGAATGGGTGCAATATTATACTCATGTTCATCCTGGTTCCATGAGGAATGTGTCGAGTTAGAGGTGACTCCTTCCATTGTAGTGAGTGTAGCATATGATACAAGTTAAAGTTCTCATTAAGTGTTGTTTAAGTTTGTGATAATTTGTGTTAATTTAATAGTTTATCTGAGTTTTAGCAGTCAATTATTTTTAATTTATAAATAAAAACTTGGACAATTTTTTTTTGTGATACAATTTATTCAATACCAAAGGTTTAAATTTACTTCATAGCATTTGCCAAACATGTAAGTTGTGTAAAAATGAGTTTCCATTAGGAAAAGGTATAATTAGAGATGAAAGTTTCACTTGTCTTTTTTTATAATGCAACCTGTTCATATTTCCGGTAATTGTGCCCGTATTACGTACAGTTTTAATCAAATATGAGCTTTTGCGAAATTTGTTTTGGAGTTTCTTTATACATACAGCCACAAGAGTTAGAGGTTTGTTCGTATACCATTAGAAAGACCATACTCTAAATTTTGAAATATCTTAATTTCGGAAAAGTGGAACGTGTTTTAGTATAGTATATTTTCAATTAATTGTTTTGGTGCCGATATTTTCCAAATTTACCCTGTACTTACAGAAGGGGAAAATGGTATGGCATAAGAAAAAAGAATTCATTGGCTAACATTGTTGCGGTTTTTGGCCCAAAGACACTTAAATCCAATTTTTCCAATCCAACGTGGTACGACCTTGTCGTGCGGCGGATGGACTTTTCACTTACAATGCAAAAATTGTTGAATGACTTGAAAGTAATTTTTTTCCGTAAAAAAACTGCACAATCATGCACATTGAACAGAGCAGTTGGTTTAATATGCAGCTCATGTCAAAAACGTTGTAATTCGATTCAAAAAGCCAATGCCACTTGTAGCCGGATCCATTTTCGGTACGCCGCTTACAGCGCTATCTATTGACACACTTTGGACTCTTTTTTATGCCATACCATTCCTCCTCCCCCCCTTCAAGTATGTTTAGTTCAAATTTGAAGTCATTCTGACCAATGGTTCTTTTTTACAGTATTTTGGGATGTAGAACTTTTGTTACAATCGCCTTATACGTAGTTGGCAAAAATTAATTGTAAAACTTGTATAAAACACCAATAAAAATATAAAGATAAATAAAAATTTAACAAACGTTCGTAAGTTAAAAATAAACGTTACTCCTTGATTCAAATATACGCCAGAAAGCTACAAAATTATTTAATTCTTCGACAATAAATGTCATCATCACACGGAATGCATTTGATCGAAATGAGTGAATATACACACACACACGATGTAGTTATTTTTCATTTTTATAATGCTGCTTAAAATGAACTAAATACACACACAAAATTCACTCTTATCACTAACAATTTAATTATTTCTTACAGTATTGTAATTATTATAGTATTTTTATTCTATGATTCCACAAGTAAGAAATCAAGTTTTTCCTTCCGAAAAAAATGAACTTCAGACTCATTTATATTAATTAACCCAAAATATGTAATAAATTATTCATTTGATTATTTTTGATTGAGTAAAAAGAGAAAAGAAAGTAATTAATACATCAAACACACGCAAAAAGCCTTCAAATGATCACAAGGAGAATTTTTCTGTTTATAAATTTTTCTTTACTTAACATTCTGAAACCAACTGGTTGTCATAGTGACATTTTAGATTTTAGTGTTGCTATTCTACTATTTAGAAGGGAAATATAAATAACAGGAGTGAATATATATAACGATTTTTAAAATTAAATATCTGGTACAAGAACGAGGTGCTAAAATTCTTAAGCATTTTCTTGAAATTTTTATCGAGAACATAGTTATTGATTCTATACAGAATAAGAGTTTAAAATTTCTTCATAAGAGAGCTTACACTAAAGTTCACACTATACACTTATGTTATATCAAATGTGTTCGTTTAGATTTTCAGTGTATAGAACTTAAAATTATCGTATTGTAAAATATTTGTTCTACTTGAATTACTTTATTTGAACCAATTTTAATTGGCTATTTAAATTATACATTAGTTAAAATGATTGTTAAGGTTGAAAATTCTCTTCCATATTAATATCGTCTGCTTTAACTCGATGTATAATTCAAGGAAATCTAATTTATTTGATAACTTAATTTATTCTCTAATATAGTTTGCTGTTTTATGTTGCTTAATTTGGCATCTTTTGTTATTATTCTAAATATGTTTTCTTCAGTTGAAGAAAAGAATTATAATGTGTAATCAAAGTAGGCTGAACTTAATACGTATTTAATTTTTGTATATTTTCTAGAAGTAATAATTCATCTGGAAATCTTTTTGATTATTTAAGTGATTTTAAGAATAAAAGACGTTCGTGGAATAAACTTTAATTACTATTATTCACATGTAGTATTAACACAAAAAATGGCGCAGTATTCGAAGAATTAGAAAAAATATATTTTTATAATTTCTGAAAACATTGTATTTCTTACGGATCGAGTGTTGAAATTTTAAATAAAACTTTTTTATGCTGATAAAAATATGTGAAATGTTTTATCTTTGAGCAAAAGATGTTTATCGAGGGAGCGATCGATTTTGTGGGAGAGGGAACTTTAATTGTATTGCATCCAATCATTAAACGTGATTAATGAGATCGAAAGAGAGCGGAAAATTAAACACGAAGCACTATCCATTAAATGGAAGATCATTAATAAGAAAGAAGTGATGAACAGATAAGAATAAATATCAAGATTCACTATTCGATGCAAGTTTCTTACTGTTCTTGGAATGTTGGGTACATCGTACATTCAATGTTCAGGTAAGGAGAATTTGTTTTTGTTAAACTATCAAAAAAATTTTTGCTTGGATGTAAAATTGATTTTGATATAGGAAATTTCTAATTCACAAACATATTTTTTTAAAATTTAAAAACAAAAATTCCTTATGTTATTTAGAAAAGTCTTAATTATTAATAATAATTTCGCTCGTATAGGAAACTTCTGCATTTTACTGCCATTTTTTGTTTTTAAAAAAAGTGTAACTCAAAATTTTTATATATGTAATAAAAATATTATTTTTTATTTAATAAAACAAAATAAATATATAAACTTTGATAACCCCTCTTTTTTTATTCAAGAGCAAATATCTCGTATGTAAAAATACATTAACAAAAATGTAATTCAGGTGGGTCAAACTGGGAGCCCGCGGGCCGCATGCGGCCCATAACGAACATTTTTGTGGTCCGGCCAGTGTATATCAGCACACAATAATATATAAGAAAAATATCAAAATTTCTCCCGAAGTAGAAAAGATAGTAGCAAAGATGAGATGTCAAGTGTCAGGACGTATGCATTAAATTTTCTTGTTCTTTTATTTATGCTTATTATATAATGTATTATTCAAAATAAACTTACGTCTCTATGAATATAGAATTTTTTTGCGGCCCACCTAAAGTTAAACCTTGTTTGTTTGGCCTAAGTTAGCCTTTGAATTCGACACCCTTAATGTAATATATTACAAATATTTCTTATGATGTTTATTATTTAAAAAGAAGTTTAATGAGACCAAAATGATAGAAATAAAGTGAGAAATAAAATTTTAAATTATATAATAATCTAGAAAATATGTAAATTTTCCAATTATATCAATTAGGGATCTCACAAACTTGCACATTTTTAGTTCTATATGCATATTTTAAAAAGTTTTAACAATGATTTATTTTTATTTTGATCTCAAAGTAAAAATCGTCAAATTTCGTATTTAAATATGTTTACATTCTTCGTTCTTACATGAGATTGCTCAAAAGTAAAACGACCCTTAAAATGTAAAAAGGTAAGACCCTGGAAGGAAATTTAAACTTTTCATAATTATACTTCTTTGAAAAACATATTTTTATCGCATAAGATACTTAATATTAAAAGAAATTTAAATTCTAATTCATTAGGTTATACATTTCAAAATATTACGTTGAGCGAAACCTAACACATAGAATGGAACTGAAATCTTTTTTCGTTGTATAACGTATAACAATTATGCAACGTTGTTGTTCAACGTCGTTATATAACACTGTCGCTTCACATTGTTATATAATGTACATAACATACATTTCTCGTGATTTAGGGAATTTGATAGAGAAATAATATTTCGTAAGAACTATATGTAACTTTTCCATATAGTTACACATATTTAAATTTTGACAGATAGGAATTTTTCCTTTTAAAAAAAAAGCCCTTACATCTGATTTCTGAATTATTCAGAATTTATTTGTAGAAAATACAAAGATATTTTCCTGTAAAGATTTTTCTTGTAGAGATATACACTTTTTGAAGAATGAGTGTCATCAGTATCGAAATTCCTTCCTATTCTGTATCGACAAAATTCGAAAAGGACAGTAGAAGTAGCATATTTTTGGGCGCAGTTATTTTATAACGTATTCTGATGTAACACAGAATAAGCTTCTTTTATTCTAAGAACGCATAATTAATATTCATTATACCATGTATTAAGACAGGCGATTGATAATGAGCTGTGATGGGATTCAATTCAAATAACTTAACAACCGGTTCGCAGCCCTAATGACCATTTTTAATATTAAAAAATAATATATTGAAAAGTGATTTCTTATACTGTTGATGTTTTAAGAAGGACATAAGAGATGTGCAAAACTCGATTGTGTCATAAAAGTAGGTAAAATATTTTAAAGAAAAATGTGTGTTAGATTATACTTGACAAGAAACAAGAAAATTGTAATTTCGATTGCAATTTTATAATTTTCTTTTCTTTTATCCAAAATTTACCGGTTGTGTGATTTATTTTCTTAGCAACTTTTCACAATTAAGATTCAATTTTTTAAAAAAATATAGGCCGATTTGACGAATCATGAAACAATTTAATTACAATAGATTGCGAAAGTAGCGATTTTGCTGTACCGGGACGAACCAACTGAATCCCCTACTATTGTTCATACGTGAGAATAGAAGAAATTCATCAAAGCAATTCTTTCTACTTTTGAAAATTCATTCACTAAAATATTTTCCACTCTAAACAGAAAAAAAAAAAGAAGAAAAAAATTGGAGAATTGGTTTAAAAGTATTCGACGAATGAGTGTTTTATTAACGTTACACTATAAAGCAAAACGAGGGCAATTGGGGGAGGACCTCGTAATTTTGAACCATGGTCAAGTGATGAGGAAGACACCTGAGCTGACATCCCCCTCTGAACTTCAATACCATGCCGACAGGAGTACTTTGAGACTCGACCGATTTGACGTCATCGGCTTCCTCTACACAGCGGATCTTCAATGGCACGAGGCTGGAACTCGACTTTAAAATGCTTCATATGAGCAGTAGCGTATACAAGGATGGAGTCTTAGTAGTATGGCTTTAATTCTCTCCACACATGAGCAGATTTTTAGTTTTTACCACAGAGAAACCCCTCGGCGCTTTCTCGTTTATGTGTTTTTTAGAATGCAACCCCTTCCCATAAAAAAAGTCTGTATGTCGCAGGGAAATGACGAAGTTAGGAATTTCATCAAATCCTTAAAATAACGTCTCTTCAAGGTCATTTTCCTGATGAAAGAAATTGATTTCATCAAATCCCTGAACTGTTTCAGTGAAAGGATGAACTAGTCAGGATTTGCATTGGCAAAATGTTGTCCCGAAGGGGGGGGGGCGACACCCGGAGGGGGGTTGAGTCCTTGTACTTCCTAACCATACAGGTAGTACTATCGATCCCCTAAATATCAACCTCATATCTTTAAAAAAATGGTACCATAGGATTAACATAGGGATTGATTACCAGCCTAGTTTTCTAATTATTTGTTGATTAATTTCGCATAAATAATTTGTATTTCATTGACTATTGTTGTATTACTTACTTCTACGTTTAATAATGCACCGTATTTGTTAAATAAACACTTTTAAACTCTTGACAATATTATTTCATCATTTCACTGAAACAGCTCATTGATTTGCTCAAATCACTTTTATCAGGGAAATGACCTTGAAGAGACTTTATTTTAACACCTACCGTCAAGTGATCATCTCCCTTAGGGATTTGATGAGATTCCTAATTTCATCATTTTCCTGCGACATGTACAAGGCTACAGCATAAACGAGGTGTATCCAAAATCAAATAATTTTATTTTTTAAGCTATATTTATTTAATAATTCAATTAGTATTATTCTAAAACTATAAAACATAATATGTACGATGAAAAAACCTTAATAATGTTAACCTTATTAATGTTACGCGAAAGAAAAGATGATTAACATATGTGTCCCATCATCATGATGCAAAAGTAAACATCTGCTTGATGTATATCACTAGCTTTACTGAACGGATGAAGCATTATATAACGAGTTAAAAACTACCAACAACTCACAGATAATTATCTGGATCGCAAATAAGGAAAAAACATCACGTATTTATTTTCATAACGGCACGTTATGTAACTAGATTATGTAACTACGTATACAAAGCAAATCCATTCATATTCCTTAAGGATAAATAATAGATACAATAATATAATTAATAAATTATTAAGATTTATATAGATTTTTTTTACAGACACTATTTTTTCAGTCCATTTATTTCTACCTATCTCTACAGAAATTCTCATCACAGCATTAAAAACTGCTGATATTTCTGATATATCACTTTCGAGTTTTCTTAAGGTATCCGACTACGTTCGGAACCGTGATTTTGCAAAAGCTTATAAATGGATAATATTTATGATATTTAGTGTCACTTAGATTACATAATGGATATAAAATGGTTTTAAGAATAGTATTACAATAAAAAACTATTTAAGTACAATATTTTGACAAAAAATGAACATAGAATGACC
The DNA here is from genome assembly GCA_019973955.1 of Trichonephila inaurata madagascariensis. NCBI lineage: Eukaryota > Metazoa > Arthropoda > Arachnida > Araneae > Nephilidae > Trichonephila > Trichonephila inaurata. Next base: position 948,638 of record BMAV01011953.1, read on the forward strand.
CATTTTCGAAATATTCTCCTTTTGTGAAAAATGCTTCTATTATAATAATATTCTGCCTGTATATACAGAGGCTCAACTAGAATTTTTGAATACATATAACTTGGAAGTGGGTTTATCCATGTTTTACGACAACAGAGGAGAGAAATTTTAAGCAAAAAACGCCGATAATTATTTCAATAGGTTGCAACTCTGAAAATAATGTGAATTTTTCAAAACTCATAGTTGAGCCTCTGTACAGAGGTCTGAGCTATATACAGGCAAAATATTATTATAATAGAAGCTTTTTTAACAAAAGGAGAACATTTTGAAAAAAGTTTATTCTAATTTAATTTTTTGCCGAAATATTGTATTTAAATAATTTTTTTGTCAAAATGTCCTTAAAACAATTTTATACATGTATTCTAATCTAAGTGACACTAAATATCATGAAAATTATCCATTTATGCGCTATTTTAAAATCATGGTTCCGAACGTAGTCGGATACCTTAAATGTCGTATCACCTTCATATATAAAATAAGCAGTGGTGCACACAAAGGGGGGGGGGTGAGGTCCCCGGGTTGGATTTTACTGCTTTTTGTTCCCGAAAAACGACTAAATCAAAATAAGAAGAGGAGCGGCGTGAACGATTAGGTTCCGAGACTGGGGTCCTCTACCCCCCCCCCTCTTGAAAAATTCAGGTGTGCGCCACTGAAAACAAGGTATACTTAGTGATTAAGACGATACAAAAGGTGGTGCGAGGGGGGTGATAAAATTCCCATATATATTTCATTTTACTAATTTAAAAAAATCTTATCAATTTGAGCAATTCTGTATCAATGATTAGATCATTTTATGTCTACCAAAAATTGTTAAAATATTGAACCAATGTTTGAATCTTCTTATTATGTTACATAAAGGATCTTTTAAAATTTCTTTTATCTCGACATTTTCTTTCTTAAAAAAAAAAAAAAATCAAATATTTCTTTCAGGATGATTGCGAATCAACATCATTGTTCAAAAAAGGAGCTCTAATGAGATGGCAATTAAGCTGAACCGATGCCTTTAAGAAAATAAGGACTTATCTTTAACAAGAGGTATTGATTACGGCAGTAAAGATTTCTTTTTATTATATGATTTAAAAATATAAAGTTAAGTTAATATAATGAATATGAAGCTGTGGATTTTTTTAAAATCTGAAATCAGAAAAGAATCGATGAATGAAATGCATAATGATTAAGCGTATTCTATGATTTTGTGCCTTTGAATAATTAGAAATGGTACAATTATCAAGATTTGAAATAAAATGTTATGAAATCGGGCTTTCTGATTTATGAGCAAGTTTAACAAGGCGAGAGCGAAAAGGAAATTCATTTGAGGACGAGACTTGGTGTAATAGTAGTACTCCTTTAGGGTGTTCAACCCTCAATGTATTAGCGCCGAATGGCCAGTTAATTCGGAGAAAATAGTCTTCGAAATTCATGCTTACCTTTTATATAATTAAATTTTAACTATCTCCAGCGACGCAGTGGCATAGTTGGTAGCACGCCTGCTTTCTACGCGAGCAATTTTTTTTCAACTCATTTAATTATTTTTTTAAATTAAATAAATTTATTCAAAAGGACTTATTAAACATTTTATGTAATTGTAAAATAATTAATTTAATAATAATAATAATAATATATTTTATTGATTATTCTATGTTATACATAATATTTTATTTATAATATGTTGTGTATTTCACATTATAAAGCTATTTGTAGCTAATTTTTACATAAAATATCATTTAATATTTGTTATAGTATATTTTATTATAAATATTATTTATTAATATAAAACTATATTTATAAAATGTAATATAAATATTTATATAATTACAGTAATTTTTTTACTTTATAAAATACAAAATAATTACACATAAAATATCATTTAAAATAAACCTTTCATAAACAAATTTATTTAATTTTAAAAAATAATTAAATGAATTGAAAAAAAAAAGTTGATCAAACGATTCAAACCCTTTCTGCCCGCATAGAAAGCAGGCGTGCTACCAACTATGTCACTGCGTCGCCAAACAGCGCTTGGTGCGTTGCACCCCTATATCAAAATAGTTCCAAAATTCCATTCAAAATATTTAAAAGTTGCTTGCGCATAGCTAACAGAAACTGTAAAAAAAAAAAAAAAGTTTTACTTCAAAAAGCCTTTTTTGAAAAATTATGTCTTTTAAGATTAGCGGATCCGTTCAAAAGCCTTCTCTCTCACTTTCACTTCGAAAATGTTCCAAACATTCTCGGTTTGTACAAGGAAATGTGTGGTAAATAAAAATATTCAATTAAATACAAACAAAATGAATGTATGATTTGTTTTCGTCCTCCAAAGCTTTTAGTTGATGCTATCTAACGTTGTTGAAATGTGCTACCATTTGAAATAAAAAACTAAAAAAATAATATTACTATGGATTTTTTTCCCTCCTTAGCTCTGAAACTTTCAACGAATAACAAAAAGGACCCCGTGCATAATTTTTTATTCCCCATTCTTATCAACCACTGCCAGGGAATGTCAAGGGTGTGCTTGCTAGCTCATAACAGCTCATAACAAGTCAAACGCTATATTTTAACGAACGTTTAGTTTATCTATAATGGTGCTGAAAACCTATAATGGATTTAGGCCCGAGTGAAAAGTTACCCAGCCACTGAGAGATAATATCTTCCTTAACTGAAACCCACTGTATTTCTATCGGAAAAGAAATTCCCAGCACTAAATCTGTGACACAAATTGTAACATATGGTACAAATTGTAACACAGTGCAGTTGCTCAAATTTCCGGAATACAGCCAGCCGACAAAGAGTTGGAGCTCTAATTCTTTTCTTCACTAGTGTCGGGTGGAAGATGAAAGCAAGTCTTCAGATGATTTAACCCTCCCGTGTTGACAGGATTATCGAGATTGGTAGGGCACTTTATGAAAGGAAGCGGGAGGGGGTGCCGGTCAAAATCTCGGAGGAACATCTCTGTGAAAAGAGTTATTATAAACTGCTAGGTCCACGTGCATTCTTTTCTGGTGAGCACTCGCACACACAGTCAAGTTCAATGTACGCTGTTTCTCGAATCTAATATGCAGTGTTTGTCGTAATTTGAAAATTGGAAATGTTGTCATTGCGCCAAGAAAAAGGCGTGGGTTGGTTGACTGCTTTGATGGTGTTTGCCCCTAGCGGCTTATATGATAGATGTGGTTCAACAATCTATAATGATAAGTGGAGACATAAATTTAGGAGTTATTTATGGGTAAATTCAACAGGTTTTTTTTTATTTTGAAGAAATTTATAAAACGAATGGTTAGTTAAATATATGCTGTATTTACTCGAATCTAAGCCACCATCGATTCTAAGCCGCACTCCAAATTTTCAAAATGTTTTTGTGAAAAAATAAACAATTGTGAAAAAGACACATCAATATCCGATACTTAAGAAATTTTTAAAAAATTTTTAAGTTGAAATAATAAGTTAATAAATAATTTCTTTTACCAGTATTAAAATTTTCAACATATAATTGAACATATAATTACTCTAACGGTCAGTATCATGTTTCGAAAACGATTCGTCACTCCCATTGGCACAGCTGACTTCTGAATGGGTGCCGGCATCGCCATTTTTCACACGATGTCGTTTTCCGTGCCATCCTGGTGCATTCGTTATGCAACATTTTTTTTTAAAAAAAAAACCGCATAAATGAAAATGTAAAAGAATGATTGAAGACATATACAAGCAAAAAATATTTCATTTTGTTTACGCTATCGGCGTATATTTGTTTCATCCGTGTCAAATTTTCAGTGGCTGCTGCCCTGTTTCCGTTTTTTTTTTTTTGCACATAAATTGCCTTCTTTTTCATACTTGCGTCATGGTGTACTCGTCTTGATGCTATTATCGGTATCCTTGATATTTAGATGATTAAAAGAAAGACTATAAACAAAAATTTCCTCTAATATACTTTATAAACCAAATAATTAAATTAATAAATTTCACGATTACTTTTCTCAAACGTCACAGTGTCCATAGATTTTATGAATCAAAATAAATTTGCTCTGTAATTCTGTATTTGAGAATGATCGGTATAAAGTAAAATTAATTAGAGAATTATAAAAATAAATGTTGGCCGCGATAGCCTTCCAGTGGTTATGATCACGAACTCGTTCCCGGCATGTCGCGTGTTCGAGTCCTATTGCCATTGAAAACCCGCCGTGTGGAGTGGCTAATGCAGCGATACTCAACCTGCGGCCCACCTGGCTTTTTTAAGTGGCCCGGTCATAGAAATTCATTTATTTATGAAAATTGGTTTCTGGTTGGTTGGTTTGGTTTGGTTTGTTTGTTAAAAAATTAAATATATCAATTTTCCTTTTTGCTGTCGATGTCGTATGGTGTGAATTGATATATATATATATATATTTTATTAGTGATAATATATATATAGACAACAGCGGAGTAGCAACCATTTTATGAGTGGAACTAATTTTTAACTATCTTTTATATCTTGCAAGCGAAAAATATTCGAAGAAAATAGATTGTTTCAAGCCGATTGGAAAGCTAACTATTTTGTAGTTAAAAACAAGCATGGTTCAGAAATTATTTGATTTGTCACGAAAGTGTTGTATTTAAAAAATATTAATAAACAGAAATCATACATTCAATGACACTTTTTTTCGAAGATCTCTTTCAAGAGGTGATAAATAGACTTTCTTGAATAATCTTTACAACAGAGAAAAAGTGTTTTGTCAGTGGTAATGTCACAGCGGTAACAAAGGCACCCTTTGAAATTTGTTATATTATTGGTAATCATATGAAGCTGCTTACTGATGCAGAAATTGTGAAACAGTGGTTCTTAAATGCTTCTAATCTTAAATAATAATTTAAGAAAGCAAAATAGGAGTTTAAATATTTTGATCAATTTCCACATTTTAAATTTTCTATGTTATCTTGGTCTTAAAGCATTTCTCCCCACCCCCCTTCATTAATTCTCATGTTGCGGCCCGCGTGAAATAGCCATCATATGTATGCGGCTCGGCAGAAAAAAAAGGTTGAGTACCCCTGGGTTAATGCGTTAAATGTGTCGAGGTTCAATGATTTGATTGACGGGGTGTGATAGTCTGGAGAGGGGGTACAAGCGAGACGTTTATTAACACTCATTCACTAAAAAGATATCACTTTATCCTTGGAATTTTACTTGCATTCTACTAACATTATTTATATAGCAGATAGAGATAGTAGAAAATAAATATACTACTCTCGTTTGGCTCAAGTGTTTATAAAAATTCAAACGTAGAAAGGTGACAGTAAATCATTTCCTCAGGGTTTTCATTAAACATTTTTTTAAAGAATTGTTCTGTTTTGAATAAGCCATTGTTTGGAAAGCGTGTTTTAACCTTTTTTTAAATACTGTCTTGGCTAGAAATGTCCTTTAGAAATTACATTCGAGAAAGTAATTCTATTCGTTCCACGACTTCATGGACATCTTACAGGTGTACAAATAAATCATAAGCGAAGGTCTTCTGATTCATACAATAAAAAAAAAAATCACAAGTATGCAAAATGCTTGTCATTTGTAAGCAAAGTTTATTTAAATATCTGATTAAATAAACCCGCATTAATCCTTCCTCTTTTTTTTTTTATTTTTCTCGTATTTATAACGAAAGCCATATGCTTTCAATCAATGTTCCTCTATTTCCTTAATTGGAATTCCATAATTTCACTGAGAAAACGTTCTCGATTCCATGTCACATTTGAAAGGTTGTTCATACTTATTAATGGCATGCTGATGTAAATTTTACTAATTTATGGAATCCCATTTTGTTTTTCGATATATTTATTCATGCGCGTTAGTCATACGTTAAAATACTGATAATTTGATTTATTGTATTATTGTTCTTGAATGCCGATCCAGAAATATTCGTTAATTCTTCCATCGAGTTAAATGAAAAAAACATGTGAGGTTTGGGATTTTATTAAATAAAGCTTTTATGAATTCGAAATGAGACAAAAAAAAAAAAAAACGAATTCGAACACGTCAAAAGATTTGAGGCAATTTTTTTAATACTAGTTAGTATTCGCTGCTTTGCTGGGTATTTCATGATGTTGCATAACCAATTTGGGCACAAGGGGGGGTCCTAGGGGGGCCCCCCCCAAACCCTTGATTTTTCCTTTAATTTTTTATATAATATGTAAAAAAAAAATTAAATACTTTTTTTTAAAGATTAATTTTATTAATTAACATTACTTTTTTATTCAATAATTGTTTTTACGTTTTTTTCCCCAAAATGACAAAATCAAAAAGGAGCATGATACAAGAATGGTGGACTTTCGACCCTGGACCCCCGCCTTGGAAAACTTCTATGTGCGCTACTGTGCATAACTATATATTGTTTTTAAGTAATTGAAAAAGGGAGATCTGCCTTAGCATAAGCTTCGGATTATATTAAAAAAAAAATTTTAGTCTTCTTGTCTTTTGATTTGACAAGATTTGAATTTATAAAACAGAAGTATATTAATCTATTTTACGTCTACGTACCCCCTGCCCCCGAAGTCGATTTCAGCAAAACCCATTTCTTAGCGGATCTCTACTCAATAAAAGAAACATACTTGCCAAATTTCAAACCTGTTGATCTAATAGCTCAAAAGAGAGATAATTTTTTTATCTCTAACATCCCCGTAACTCTCATTAAGAGTCGATTTCTTCAAGAGAGATTCGTTCTTAATCATCTTCTCTCAATGTAACTTTTTTTCTAAAACGTATCTTCTTTTTCAAGTAATTGTGACGATTAAGAGAAAATAAAGGAATAATAGAAACAAAAAAGCTGACTTGGATCAGTAACTTTAACTTAGAAAAACTGTAATTAAATAATCATTCATTATTGTCTAAACAGAAAGAGAAACTACGATTCATATGTATATTTTGCATACGTATATAGAAAATTAACACACGTACACAAATATATAAGACGAAAAAAATCGAAAGAACTAATGTCCTTACACTAAGCACCACACATTACTGAAATTACAACCCACTTGTTCGTCCTAGAGACGTCGGTCATTTCTGACCAGAGGCAAGAAATAAAAACATAAAACACTTTCAATCTTTCCGATGCAGCAAATTACACGAAACCGTGACATCGGACTTTAATTCGACAGTTTCTCATCTCGGAATTCATCGCTCCACCCTGAACCGCATTTTTAGTGTACCTCAAGGTCAAACCTTGTTCTTTCATTTCGTCCTTCTCTCTCCTTTTTTGCTTTAATAGCTCCCTGAGAGTTAAATCGGATCGTAAAATTATCTTTTAAATCGCGCTATTTGGGGAAGGAATTCTATTTTTTAAAACTAACGCGATGAGGTTTTATTCTTTCTTTTTGAAAGAAGTCAATTTGTGTTCAATGGAAAAAAGAACATGCTGGTGGGTAATTGTGGTTCTTTGAAAAGACCACACAACATGGTGGTTTTTTTAGAAGTTACAGATGAGGGCTAAATGTGGATCTAAATTCTATTTGTTCATCGTAAATCACCAAGGTCTTGAAATTGGGGACAATTGAAAATTGATCTCATCCAAGATATAAAAACAAGAAACCTTAAGATTTATTTGAAACGGGAAAACATTGACTGTAAATTCATATGTACAGTACACTCACACACAAAATTTATTTAAACTATAAGATATAGACATTTATGATGACAGAATTTTAATATAATGAGTAGCTATTAAATTATTGTTACTTAAAGAAATTATTTTAATGTTTCTACATCTTCTATTTTTCTTGTATATCAATGCAACTGTACATACGGCGTAAACTTTAGAATTATTTAAAAATCATTATGAATAATAATATTTTAAACATCTATAACCGTATCCATACATCCAATCACTTTTGATACTATCTTTTTACAAAAAAACTCACTTAGCTCAGATAATAGTAATTTTAGCCTTTTAATTAATCACGAATAGAAATGAATAATAAGGCATTGATCTCTGAGAGGAAAAGGTGATGTTCCAAAACGCAGATGTGCGTCAATAATGAGTGAAAAGCCACAACTATTGACTTTCTACACGGGTCATGGCCTTTACAATAATGCTTTCCCTTTCCGGGCAGCTGAATACATAGATAATTTATTCATGACAATTTTTTAAAAACCGTCTGTTTCTCTTTTCGCATCTGAATCAGAGGTGTGTTTAACCGTAATGTATGTTTTTTTCATGCAAGTTTTAACGATTATTAATGATTAAAAATGCGTGATTCGTGTCTGAGATTAATCATTCAATGTCGAATCAATTTACTAATTGTGTTACCGATCGAATACCTTACATTACCTCTACTATAAATCAGGAATATTAATTTAAGTATTATTGTAGTTTTTTCCTTTATTAAATGTATTTATAAGAGCATATGTTATGTAAATTAGTTTTTAAATATTAATTTGATTCACTCTTTTTTTTAAAAAAATTAAACCTATGGCAATCTGTTTTAAGCCTCAATTAAGTAGATGCATAAGTATAGTTACGAGTAAATACACGAAACAAAATTATTAGTAAGTGCATAGTTAAAAGGTTGAACCATTTTGTTGCCCTCTTAATGTTTGATATGCATTTCTTCATAAAGTAATTAACTTAAATTAATTAGGGTCAACGAATGTTAAATATTCATAATTTTAATAATAAATTTTAAACACAATAAATTATAATAAATATGATTTGGTGAGATCATCGTGATTATTCGACTTTCTTTGAGGGGGAAAAATGAAAATATTTGAAACACACAATATTTTTAATCCTTAATTTTTGTCAAGTTATAGCATAATTAAATTGTAAAAGTATAAAAGAATAATTATCTAACTTCTATGAGTGAAAAGAGAGAGATCCGATAACACAGTGATAATTTTGTATTATTAAAGTTGATTTTTTGTACTTGGGAATAGGTAATATAATACAAGGAAAAGAGCTAGATTCGGTTCAATGATAGATATATGATGCTATTTAATCCTGCAATATTATTACATTTCAACCTTTAGGTGACGAATTTTTAATTATAGAAGGCCATTTTAATATTTTACGATTTATTACAGGTTTTAATTAAAGTTGCTCTTGAACTAAGTGAGAGAGACTCACAACGAACATCGTTATTTTGAACAAAGATCAGAGATGATATCTTAAAGCGGCATCATAGTTTCCAAATTTCTATAAAACCATTTAACGAGAATTCAGAGGCTTGGTTCTGTTTATATTGCGCAACAGTCTTTAGTATCACAGCCCTTTCTTCAGGAGCCATGTTTCTGTATATGGTCTTAAATGGAATCAAGATCGAGAACATAAGATCTTGCAAAAAAAAAAGTTAAATGGAATACAAATTTGTATTTTCTTTAAAAAAAAATGCAGAATTTATAATTCAAATCGTCACAATATTTATTAGTAATTGTGTGTTATTGATTGTGATAAAAAATATCTTTTAGAAAATAGATTTCATTGTTCAATGGATAAAAATCGTTTCTCCAACCTTACATTGATTGGCCAAAACAGTATCATTATCTGGTCCCTGATTGTGTTTTGATAGCAATCAAATAGATTTTCCCCTTGTATGTCTATTTTGAAAATGTGTGCACAGCACTCTGCAAGAACTTCAAGGTATCAATGCCAGCTTTATATCGATAATACTTGAAGTTGTTTACTTGAAAACATTTGACCTGGAAGTAATCGTCTTATTATTTACGTATTACAAAAGGAAGTTGAGTAGAAACTTTTTAAAACATATATTTTCTGTAAAAGTAATAACCAATATTTCTGTCGTATACTTTGTAAGAAAATTTGTCTTGTAACATTAAAAACTTTTCTATCTTTTAAATGGGGTTGTGGATTGGTAACTACCATTGCAGACCTAGTACATTCCCCGGGAGATGGTATCACTTTTTAGTGTGGCATCATATAGTTGGATACTAATTGCCACCATATAATTTTGACACCCAGTTTTCTCCCCAGAGGGAAACACCTGAGCTCTGACGATGCGAAATTGAACAAGGAATTTAAGTTTTCCAAGAGCACCCAAGCCAAACAGGCACCCTAGGATTTTTAACAGGCCGAATAATCATATGACATGGATGCTATGGATTTTCTGTATCAAGAAAACCCACCGACTTGGCCGGGTCGAACCCGCAAACTTCTGGCGTACAAGGCCAGCGCCAAATCAAATACGCCTCCCAGCCGGTTGTAACATTAAAATAGTTCCAATGATTTATGTCACACTCTGTACTAATTTTTATTTAGTGTCCAGTCAAAAATGAAAAATATCCTGAAAAATACCGAACAGCTAAATTCAGACTTTTTTCTCTTGATCAGTGAAAAATATTTCGAATATATATTTTTTTTTCAAATCATTTTTTCCCAAGCCTCTCAACATCTTAAAGTAATTGCACAGGCCTTATTTTTTTTAGGTTTTTCCGGGCTCTTATCTAAAAGGTTAGCTTCAGCCTCTCTTCGCTTAATATTAAAGAACAGCACCAGAATTCCGAATATTTTTCTCAGATATAAAAACACTGGAACATTAATATATAATATTCTGACTTCGCTGTCCAATAGAGCATGAATGGCGAACCAGTGGCACGCGTGCCATTGATGGCACGCGACACAATATTTTGGGCACACCACCGATCAAAACGGTTTGCATTTTAATTCAAAATAACAAAGTTCAATATGAAGTATTACGAACAGACGCGAGTGATCGGTCGCAGGTTTCAGCCAGATTTTCTCAGTTCAAAGAATTATCGGAAACGCTCAAGATTTTATGTACCCTGATGTGACTTCCTTTAATAAACTGAATTCGTCCCGATTCAATTAGTTGTAAATTAAAAAGTTTGAAACGCAACCGATTGATTTCCAATCAAGTTCAATATGGATTTAAAAATTTGTTGAAAAAAGGAGAAAGTCGGAATTAATTGAAATAAAAATATTAAAAAGCAATAAAAGTAAAAATGAGTAATGAAATTTTGGAAACAGGAATTCGATTCCAGATACATTTAGCTGTTTGCTAATTTAATCATGCTATTTTAATCATATTTTCATCTACCTATGCCTGCGAGTTATTATTTTCAGAGATAAATAACATTAAGGATTCATTTAGAAACCGTTTGGCAGATGACTCCAATTTAACTTGCATTCTGCTTTAAGTCAAATCTTCAATCCTAATACAGGTTATTTGTCATCTAATCTGCTGCAACAGAAGTCACACTAATGTTACTTTAATTTGAATGACACGTATAAATAAAGCATTTATTACTATACAGTGCAAAATGTATTTTTTCGTTGTAAATAAAGCGTTTTGAGTTGTTAGTATTTAGTTTTATTATTTTCTCAATAATCACAAGTCAAAATTATTTGACGGCACGTCCATACCTCACTAAACATTTCTTAAAGAAAAAATGGCACGTTGATCCAAAAAGGTTCGCCACCCCTGCTATAGAGCTGTGTTTCCCAATCTTTTAACCACCGCGAAACCCGTCGACATTTGAAAATATTACCGCGGTCCAGAGGGGGGGAGGGGAGAGTTGATTGTTTATATTTAGTTAGTTTCGATTTAATAATTTAATGCCCACTGAATAAAAGATAGTTATACCAAAAAGGGAATATACAGTGATTTAAGCAGTGAAGAAACGGAGAATATTTGGGCTCCCTTGAACCATGCCCCCTATCCCGCGATGCGGGGGTGTACGTAATGTCACTGGATTTAAGATGGAATATAACGTGGTTACCATGGAAAGTCGGATGGACATGGAATTTCTTATTTAATCATACTGCGAATGGACCCTTTTTTTGTATAAAATGTGTTTCTATTCCCCCCCATACCGTAATGCTAAATGAGTTGGTTATCCCTTTACATGTTGCAAAAAAGGAAAATAATTACCTATGGAATATTTTTTGAGATTTTATATAAAAACCGTGTATTATAAACAGATGTATGAATAACAATATTGCAGATTTTCATGAAAAGTGAGGTATTTTTCTCTCTGAAAATGTGCTCCACTTTTAGTTCAGACTTTCGTGCAGTTGGCGAAAACAGACTAAAATACAGTCGAAAACCTTTCTCACTTGATAAGAGCATTATCCAAACCTGGGCAATTTATTCATTTTTCTTAAAAATTCATTGAAACAAATATAAAAAGAGTTAAAAAAAAATTAATGCCTTAAAATATAAACAAAAAAAAACCCCGTGTAAGTACTAAACGTACGGACAAATTTACATTTGTTACCAAAATTTTATTTAAATTTTTAAAAACGAAAAAAATGCTTTTCCCTAATTTTTTTTTTTTTCCCCAAGAGTTCTCGCTCTCTTATATTAAAATGAATAGCAAATTTATTTTTTTGAAAAAAAAAGGTTTTTTTGGGGGAAAATTTTTTAAAACCTCCCTATAAAACCTTTTTTAATTTAAAAACTAGTAAACGGTTCCCCATTTAGGTCGCTGGGGTTTCCCCCAGTTCAACTGTCACCCTGACTTTTAAAGGGTTAACACCCCTTGGAGGGGTACGAGGGGTTTTAAAATTTTTTAAAAACCAAAAAACCCCCCTGGTTTTTGGAAACTATCACCGGCCTTTACAAGAAAAAAAACCCTTTTGAAAAGGAATGCGCAAGCGACCGCTATCTGGCGCAAAGAAAAGATTCCTTTTTGGGAACCCCCTACCCGGTGATATTTTTTTCTAAAAGGGGAAAAAGTGGGCGGACGTTCGGTCATATTTTACCCATTTATCCGCGGCGTTCCCGGGTTAACGGATATTTACTTTCCCCGTTCCTTCAACTCGGGGTACGCCATCCAGTTTCCCGCAAAAAACATAGGGCCCGGGGATTCCTCGAAAAGGGAGTATTGACATCCTTTTGCCAGTACCTATCTTTAACGAAAGCCTTAATTTCCGGCCGGGGGGTTTGCCCCGCTTTAAAGGATGCCATTGATTTTCTCTTTGTTTATTCACACAAAAAAAAGCGAAAAGTTGAGTGATGCGTAAAGTAGAGTCGACCTTTTTTTTTTTTTTATTTTTTATTAGGAAAAATTCAATAGAAATTTTTCCGCAAGTTCTGATTGAAATGCATGTATCTGCGATTTTCTCTTTCGGGTAAAAACGTATTTGAAAAGAATTAAATTTTGTTTGAAAATAAAGTAAAGATCAGCTAACATATTCATAAACATTACAAGTACAAAATGTGAATGAGAGAAAATGTACATGGATATTGTGGTCGTATGTCTCTCATTCCAAATAAATCCTTACGGTGCTTAATTCTTCGTTAAATTAAATTTTATTGTTCAATGACATATTTAAGTATATTTTAGAAATAGCTTTTTAAAAACTTATGGTTAGTTAAGCTCATTTATATATTTTATATCTATATCTATCTATCTATATATAAAAAAGGAAAAAAAAACGACTCACTCATTTACTTACTTATCACGATATCTCCGATATCTGTAGTCTATTAGATGAACAGACTTGAAATTTGGCAGGCACGTTCCTTTCATGGAATAGAGATCCGCTCTTAGTCGAGTTTTGCGAAAATCGACCCCTCAAGGGGCATTGCAAGGGGTTAAAGGGCGTTACAGATAAATATTCTCACATTTTTCAACTATTAGACCTACAGACTTGAAATTTGATAGGTATGTTCCTTTCATGGAGTAGAAATCCACTAAGATTGACTGACTGATTAAATATTAACATCGCACTGTTTAGCTACACGAGGGCTTTTGACGACGGAACACGTAATTTTGAACCATGGTCAAGTGACGTGGACGTCACCTGAGCTGGCACCCCCCTCTCCTAACTACCACACCACACCAATGGGAGGACGTTTCAGCACTCGACAGATTTAACGTGCATCGCTGCCCTACACCGCGGGTTTTAGTGGTACTGGGTTTGAACTCGTGATAAAGGAAGCCACGATCCGATACCTGTACCACTCGGCTACCGCGACCACAGAGATCCACTAAGAACAAGTTTTGCAAGAATCAACTCCTATAGGGCTTTCGGAGAGGTACTGGGGCGTATAGATAAAAAGAATTCCCATTTTTAAACTACTAGACCTAAAGTAATGAAATTTGGGATATGCACGTTTCTTATAAGTTGAACTGAAATCTGCTAAGAACGCGTCTCACGGAAATCGACTCTGAAGGGGGTTTTATGGAATTAATTGATGAAAAAAAAATTTCCGTTTTTGAATTATTACATTTAGACTTGAATTTTATCAAGTATATTTATTTAATTGAATACAGATTCAATAAAAATAGGTTTTGCGGAAGTCTACTTTGGGGAAGGGGTTACGGGAGCTTAAAAGATAATTCTACTTCAGTTTTAGAAAGTCAAGTCCATTCCTTTTTAAATTATGTATAATTTCAAAATAATAAACCGAATGTGTAAATACCTAAAAATTAAATAAATATATATTCCACATCAGCATAAAAAATTGTTTATTTACTTCCAGTTTCATTGCTGATGGAACTCGATGCGATATTTCCTTATGTTAAATAACAAACCTTGGTTAGACAAGGTCGTATTAACCGTTTTATTCTTAGTTGAATTTAACTTCTCTTAAGTTCTCCTGAGATTTAATTGAGTAGAGTTGAATAATTCTGAATTTCACTCAGAAGACGACTTGAAACTATTTCCACAGTCGAAAAATTTAAACCTTATGCTAATTTCAGAGTGCCGCTAGATTTCATGCATAGAGCTCACATCATTTTACACATACAAAACTTAATCTCAAACTTTGAAGCATTTAATGGTGTTATAAAATAAATGATGTCCATAAAGATTAACAATAGGGATGAGCGGAAAGTTATTAAGTATTCACAATCCTAACATATAACTTAGTTTGTCCACACATATCTAAAGATTTAAAAAAGATTTTATTCAAAAAATATTAAAAAATGAAAATATTCCAAGAAGCGATTTACAATATTAATCCTTTATCTACCGACGGTACTTATAAGTACCATTCATTTTAAAATTACATAAAATTATCATTTTTACGAATGCTCTGACGATACTTCACAGGAATATTCTTCTAAATCCACTCTTCCAAGATATACGGCAGCACGGGTTCTATGATGAGTATTTTAGCGGTGAATGCGAATAGTTTTATAACTAAATTTGGTACGTGCGACGTTTTCAACGGATTGCGAAGATTGTCATTTTAGATCCGAAAAAATAGTTAATGTCAAAAGGTGTCGTATTTTTTTTTTTTTTTTTGTATGTTAATGAGGAGCCTTGAAAACGATTTGGCTATCTATTTTAAGTAGATAGTGTGCATATATAATTAAATTGGCACAGTTGAATATACTTAATTAATTAGTATATTAACGGATTAAATTTCCCAGGAGTTGAATATTTTGTTTAAGTATCACTTGACAAAATGTAGTGATTAAAAAAGAATATTGCATGAAAAAAACTGCAGTAAATCATAATGCGGTAGATAAAGGGTTAAAGTACTTAGTATACATATAATTTGTGATTGACAGTTGTCAAAATGGCGTCTCTGTACGCATGAAGGTTGTTTGAAAGTTAACATCAGTTTACGTATAGTTCCGTGTATAAACCAAAATTATTCTTGAAAGTCTTTTAAAGTTGAAAGTAAGGGAGAGAGCGGTTTATAAGACAATTAACAGCTCCCGGAAAAAGCACAATTTAAGGAAGCTTTGGTTTATGTTTTCTGTTGGCCCTGCGCGAGCAATTTTAATCTTTTAACCTTTTGAATGATCTGAATGGAATTTTTATTCCACAGGAAATGCGACTAAAAAAAAGAGAAAATGTGACCATCCATGAAGTTCTTGGCCTTGACTGCTCGGCTACCGAGATTACATAAGAACCAGTTGTGTTGAATAATAGGAATTTCTGCATACAAAAAATTTTTTTAAAGATATCACGTGGAGTGATATCGATGCATGAGTTTTTTGAAGTGGCATAACGTACACCCCCGCAACCTCCGCATCGCGGTGGGGAGAAGCTCAAAACCTGACCATCGCCAAGTACCTACTCTTTGTAAAATCCAACTTGGGGACCCAAATGTGTTCTCCGTTACGCCACTGGTGTTTTGTTAACGTCACACTCTAAAGCGCGAGGGGTATTGGCGTCGGACCTAGTAATTTTGATCCGTGGTCAGGTGACGAAAAAAACACCCGAGCTTGACCACAGCAGGACTTTGAGTCTCGACAGATTTACCGTGCATCAACCCCAGAACACGGCGAGTCTTTAGTGACATTGGGATTCGAGCCCGCGACTTGACACCGCCGGTCACGAGTTCGTGACCATGACCACTGCGCTATGGTAGCCTGGAATCTGTGAGAGAAATGTACCATTTCACAAATATCATCCTACACTTCTGAACATGGCTCAAAGTTAAAGGTTTACGTGATTCTCTTCAGGTCTTGTGAACCATATTTATATATAAACTTAAATAAAACAAATGTTACGCTTGATTTACGAAAATAGAGATCATTCCAACATTCTCTAAATCGCATACTGTTCAGAATATTTGCGGACGAAGTTGTTAATTCCCTATTGGTTATTGATCGAGTCAGTGGTACACACCGGTAGCGCACTTACACAAGAGGGGGTTCGGACACTCCCCAAAGCCATGATATTTTTTTCCGTTTGATTATAATTCTAAAGGTATATATGAAGATTGCGTAAAACTTAATTATTTGTTATTAATGATTACTTTTATTAATTAATGCTAATTATTTATTCAATAATTAGTTTTTAATGTGTTTTGTTCGAAAATCGACAAAATCAAAAGAGGCATGATACAAGAATGGTGAACTTTCAACGGACCCTTGAAAAATTCCTGTGTGCGCTACTGGTACACACAGTCCCCCCTTCATAGCCCTTGATTTTTTTTCGATTGATATCTCTTATGTATATAGTACACAAAATTTAGTTAAATATT
Source organism: Trichonephila inaurata madagascariensis (assembly GCA_019973955.1). Lineage (NCBI taxonomy): Eukaryota > Metazoa > Arthropoda > Arachnida > Araneae > Nephilidae > Trichonephila > Trichonephila inaurata. Next base: position 965,558 of record BMAV01011953.1, read on the forward strand.
TGTTTTTAATGATTAATTTTATTAATTAATGCTAATTATGCATTCAAGCCCTGTGGCTGATTGGTAGTGTCGCCGCGCTTCCACACCACAGGTCAGGGGTTCAAATCCCGAGCTAGGCAAGGTCGACTCAAGGCCTTTCATCCAGTGGCGTAGCGAGGAACCTGCAAAATCAGGTTTGGGCCCCTAGAACACCTGGGTCCCCCGCAATGCGGAGGATACGTTACGCCACTGCTTTCATCCCTTCAGTGTGTCGATAAATGAGTAACAAGCTTGATTGGGAACTGAAAACTGGGGGTTTTACGTCAGACTGACAACTTGACCGAAACATCTGCACATGCAACCCAGCGCATAAGATCACAAAAGCTGAGATAGGAACAGCAAGCCTTGGCCCTTATGCGCTGTTACGCCACTGAGTTCAGTAATTATTCATTCAATAACTAATTTTTTACTGTATTTTGTTCCCGAATATCAACAAAATCAAAAGAATATGCTGGGCGGCGTATTGAAGCATGATACGAGAATGGTGGACTTTCGACCCTTGATCCCCTCCCCTTGAAAAAATCGTGTGGGTGCCTCTGGATTGAGTTCATTAATTCCATGAAAGCATCATAAATTTTTTTTTGCTCTTTCACTGATTCATTAATTATATCTCATGGACATTTAAACAATCAAATTCATATGCATAATTTCATAAAGCTCTCTGGCCCAGAGGTTTATGTCTATATTGACACACACACTTCCCTTTAGAAATAATCTATTAATCTTTATATAAATACATTTTATTTTCATTTTTAAAGATCATTCCGTTCTTGTCCTGTGACTCAAGCCATGTTCATTATTATTCCTATGCAACGTGATCTAAAGTTTTCATGTCAAAAGTATAAAGGAACTCAGGGGCATTGGTCATGTTGAAATTCAGTGTTTATCTACGGCTATTCTTCTCTGTGCTGTTGGAACATGTTCCTCGAATAACCTCATTACCTCCGAGAGAGGAAAAACAGAGACGGGAATAGAGGTATCGATTTCAGAAATCGAGTTGTCTTACAACGGAAAAATCCCGAATCGTTTTCAGGAATGAGTTATTTTCGACATTATCATTTCTATGAATTCGTGTCTCCAATACTGCGAAAATGAAAAGTGGTAGTTGGTTGGAGAAATAGTTTCTGGAGAATTTCCGGGATTTTTCCAGGTCTAATTCGAAACACTCTTCTATCGATTTTTACTTCTTTATAAATCAATTTGTGTCCCAGAATTCGTAGTCAGACAAGGAAGATTTTTCCGGAAATTTAGGATTTCCTGGAAATTGTTCTACATAAATGGTGTGACAGGGGAATGTTTAATTATTATAATATGTATTTATATACGTGGGTTGGGTTCTCTAATATTTCCGGAAAACACCGTCAATTTATACGACAGAGGAGACAGTTGTAAATTATATGTACGAGGAAAATAAAGTAATGTTTTCCCCTTGAATTTAAAAAGGTGAAGAGTTTTCGTATGTTTTGTTATTTATCTATTTGAGTTTCAAATCTGATAATAATACTTATTTAATCAATACTTTAAACTATTGTGTGTGCCGCTCATCTGGTATAGTGGTTATTGACGCTGACTGCTGTGCGGTAGGACTTGGGTTCGAATCCCGGAGGAGGCATAGATGTTTGTACAGTGTCTTCGAAGCATTGGGAGTACTCCAAATAGCCATCGAGCCGCAAGTCCTCTCATGAGGTTGGTGGAAGGGGAAGAGAAATGGGAAGTCGCTGGCCACCTTGTTCCCTCTCAAAATTGTGGTGGAACCAAGCCAAAACGTTCTTTACCCATGGTTTCTCAAACCTACGGGTTTTCGACAAATACACTCCCTTTGCTTGCGATAAATTTTGTGGGGGTCGATCTACCCCCGTCAGAAAATGGGTTGGGGAAAAAAACCAAAACCCTAAAGTGTCAACATACAAGAAAAAAACTAAAATCCATATTAACTGGTATGTTTAAAAACAGATTTCCCAGGAAATTTGATTTTTTTAAAAAAACGTCACCCCTTTTAAAACAAAAAAAGGGAAAGTTGGTGGGGGGATAATAATTTCAAGTCCCAGTCAAATAATGAGGATGACACCTGAACTGGCATCCCCTTTTCTAACTTCCACATCACGTCATCGCGAAAACTTTGGGCCTTGACAGATTAAACGCACATTAGTCCCTCTACGCGGTGGATCTTCAATAATATCAGGTTTCGAACGTGCGACTCTACAACGCCGGCCGAGTTCGTGACCATGACTTTTATTTCCACTCGGCTACCGCAGCCACTTTCGAGAGGGAAAAAAATAATTTAATTAAAAAATTGCAAAAAAAAACTTTTCTTTTTTTTAAGTTGAAAAGTAAATTACTATTTTCTATTTTAGAGTCGAACCAGAACGAAATTTTCTTTACCGATAGGATTAATAAACTTAATAAGTATTTCATTAAATGGTAATCAACACATTAAAATAAATTAAATGCAATAAACCTTAGAATAAGTTATAGGGGTTGTTTTAAAAATTTTTTTGTGTTCAAAAAACCCCTTACGGGGGGTTTTAATGCCCCCAAAGAAACCCTGTTATCTCTGGAGATCTTTTGGCTTTTATTAAGGGTGCCCAACCGTATCCTTCGGGGAGGACAGTCCCCCCCATAGGTTCTGTCCCTTCCTCGAAAAGTGTCCGATTTTTTGTCCTCCTTTTCATTATTTTAAAACTGATCTGTTGTTATCACTGTTACCGGGTGGGCCGGATAAGTTGGATTTAAACAGGTTTTCCAATAATAAATTTCCATCCACCGGTGCCCGGGAAAATCTTCTGCGCCCGGGTGAAAGAGGGAAATGGCACGCTGGAATATGACTTTGATGTTACGCCGCACTTTTTCCCCTTTTTGACGCTGCAAGGTTGAAATTTTTGTTCTTTTTCTTTCGTTTTAAAGTTTGTGTAACTATTTTTGTTGTTTATTTTTATCTGATTTTCTCTTTGCCAATATGGCATCGTCGTTGGATGCTAACGAAAGTGATACTGAATGGGAATATTTTCCGGAAACCGATGAATAGGACAAGGACTCGGATACGGATTTATCTATTTGGATTGAAGAAGATGAAGAAATGGAACAAAAATGAATACACCATGGAACGCATGAAAAAACTTTTTTTCCCAGACCATTTAGAGAGGGGTGGGAGATTTTTCCCCGGGTGGGGGATCTTTTTTTAAGCTGTGGCGGTCCTCCCAGTGTCAGTGGCGCACACAAGGGAGGTGGGGGTTCCTGGCCCGCCTGCCCCACACCCTTTTGATTTTTTCCCCAATTGATTTTAATCCCATGTATACAGTACGTAAAACTTAAGAATTTGTTATTAATAATTTTTTTTATTATTAAATGCTGAGTATTTTTATTCAGCAATTTATTTTTTACTGTTTTTTTGTTCCCGGCAATCTACAAAATTTTAAAAAAAAACATTTTAAAGGGGTATTGTGGTACGAAAAGGAATGGTAGACTTTCAAACCTCGCCCCGCCCCTTAAAAAAAATTTTAGTGCCCAACCCAGGTCCTAGGTGTTGGGGGAGGTGGGAAAAAAGTTCAACAATATTTATTATAAATTAATAATAAATGGAATATTTTCTTTTTTAAGAACAAAAATTAAAAAAAATAACACTTTTAAAACTGCGTTTGAAAAAACACAAAATAAAACTAATAACAACAAATATAATATCAAAAATGCATTTTTTTTATCAAGCAATTAAACACAAAAAACATAAAAAAAAAAAAACATTTACATCTTAAGTTAATTTTTTTTTTATAGTCAGTAGAAGACATATATATCAGTGGGAAAATTGTCCTGGGGGGCCGGGCCCCTCAAAACCCCTTTATTTTTTTTTCCCTTGATATAATTATAAGTTTTAGTACGTAAAAATTTTAAATTTAAAAATTTTTTTAATGATTATTTTTTTAATTTAATTTTTATTTATTCAATAATTAATTTTTTTTGTTTTGTTCCCCAAAATTTACAAAATCAAAGGGGGTCGATACAAAATGGTGAACTTTCGACACCCGGGCCCCCTTGAAAAAAATTTCCCGTGTGCACTACTGATATATATATATATATATATAGTCTGATACTTCAACCAATCTTGAATATTTCCGTATATAATTACTAACTGCTAAAATCTTCAAGCGGTCACCCCAAAATGTCTCAACGGTCCGCCGGTCGATCGTCGTGATCGACGTAATGCCCACCCTGGATTTAGAGCAATTTAACAAAATTTTGTAATTTTTAATTTTAATTTTTCTACTTTTTTCAAAAATTTTTGTATAATCCAGACATTTTGTAATTTTTGTAATTTTATAAAACCCCAATAAATGAAAATCTTTTAAAAAGTTTTCCTGTGCTGGATATACGTTGGTTGAATACCTTAATAAGTCATGTATCCACATGAGGTTACAATGGGATTTTGTTATACATGAGTATCCACTAGTGGTTCATGGGGGGAGGAATATTAATGTCATACTGTCCACGAGGGCTTTTGGCGACGGATCTCGTAATTTTGAACCATGGCCAAGTGGCGAGGACGACATCTGAGCTGGAAACCCCTCTCCTAACTACCACACCACACCAACGGCAGGACGTTTGAGCTCTCGACAGATTTAACGTGCATCGCTCCCCTACACGGCGGCTCTTTAGAAGTAGTGGCCTTAGAACTCGTGACAAGCCAGCCACGATGACCACTAGGCTAGCGGCCACAATGGTTACATGGTACGCAAGGTGTTTAATAGTAAATTTTAAATAATAATTTGTCGTTAATAATGCATATATTTATGTCGATTTTTTACTAATAATTGAAACTTGAATTGATAATAATAAAAATTTTCTATATTTCTATATATAAAATTTTGCAATTGAAGTCTGTTTTTATTTCAAAATGAAATTGGAAGTAATTTTTAAACGTAATTTTTCAGAGTTATTAATTTTATTTTGTACCTAAGATCAATATTTTCTATTTAGCCATTTTTTCCCAAAGAAACTATAATATTAAAAAAATATTTTTAACAGTTTATAATAAAATACTTACACATAAATAATTCTATTTCATATTTTGTTTGTTATTCAAGAAAAATGGATGGAAAAAATGGTTGGAAATTCTAAAATTACTCATCAACCAGATACAAACGAGAATTATTTCTGCTGTTCATAGTTTCGGAAACAGATTACACATTACTATTAAACAACTGACTGATAGTAAAAAATATTTTTATCAGGGAGGTCCAAAATGTTGAAGTCATTCAAAATGCTCATGGAAAAAAAAGTATGATTCTCCTTTTATATTACTTAACAGGTTCCTCGCAGGAATTCGATTACCTTAAAAATTCACACGTTACGCATGTTTTAAAATAAAACACGTTTTCCAATTTTCTGTGGCTAAAACACGGTTTCCTAAGTCACCTGTCTCGCTCCAACCGGATATTATGAAGAGACTAAAGCTTGTCATCTCCCACCTTACGCCACTTTGGGTAATTTATCTTTCCTTTTTGCTTATCCATTCCATTTTCTGCTCTTTTTACTGTTTCCCCTTATCGTTCAACGCTCTGTTTCAACACACACTTAAATTACTCTGTACCAGGTTTCTTTTCTACGTGTTTTGAATATTTCCCAAACATCAGCTTAAGTATTTACCATCCGCCGACTAAAATACAATTTTGCTACCTTTACAGTGAATGATATTTTCTGTTTACGATTCTGCGAAAAATTGTCGAGTAATAATTTATCGTACTTGAATAGCTTTTTTCACCGGAAAACACCGGGACCATGTTATGTTTGAAAAATACTTCGGTTGTAATGATGCTATCCAGAAAAGCTCCCCGAAAAAAAACTTGAATCAAAATGTAGATTTCTTATCGATGAAGGAATGGAAAAACATATTTGATTTGTTTCATGATGTTGTGACGTTTGAGAAAATTAACGGTAGCGTGAAAGTTAGGAAATTAAATATTTGGTTTATTTACGTCACAGCTATTAATTACATGTATGATCTTTTAATTGAAGTTATTCATAACATTGAGTGTTTCATTAGTGTTCAGAGTATGTTATTTGCGAGGGAGGAGGCAACACAATCGTTCTCTTAGGTATTTTTCACGGCATCTCTTTCCACTCCATGGTCTAGAGGTGGGGGCGGTTTCTTTCTGACACTTCGAATGAAACTCGGAGTTTCTGGCTCGCAGGTGCCCAGCCGTTGGGTTTTCTCACGGCCACCAGATTCGAGGTGATGTCAGATGAAAGGACCCCGCTATATTTAGGGGTGCACGTGTGCATAGGAACCCTGTTATCCTATCCACAAAAGAAGCCGATTTTTCAGCTGTGAGACACGAAAACGTCACAATGTGTGATATTTTAAAAGTTTTCTTTTTACTGTTATGTATTATAAAAAATACAGTTTGAGATTAATTTTTTTTTTTGCGATGATTTTTGGAACTCAACACGCTAACATGTGTGTACTAATTAATATCTGTTAATTTTAGATATAATTATCATGATAGTTTTTAAATAAGTAAGTTGTATGACGCTAGCGCAATAATTATTTTTCTTCGAAATTTTATTATTTAATAAACCGCTTATCTCTCTGTAGAGAATAAAGACATTTAAAAATCGAAAAATACGTGTATTTCGTATATTTGTTTATTTTTTGTATCCAAAACATAAAATAAATCCGAGTTTGTAAGTGACAGAGAAAGCATTTTTAAAAATTTTAATTACTTACCAAGATTGTTATGAATATATTTCAATGTTGTTTTAACATATTAGCACATATCTAATAAATAGTTTGATCAAAAAATTTTTCAAGTACCTATAGCTTGCAAACAATAAGTAATAAACACAAATAAAAATCAATAGTTTTTTTTTATATATATAATTGAATATAAAATTAAGAAAATATACGTATTTTCTATTAACAAGTTGAAAAATAATAATAATAATAAAATTTTAATAAAAAAAATGTACTACAGTTTTCAGATTTAAATAGTATGTTATATCTCAAGTATGTATTCCTTTTTTTATTGATAATTATTTAGATTTCCTCTGGTTAGTTATGATAAAAACATGTTTAACCAATGAATAATCCCATGCAGATATTGAAAATAAGCTACGCAAGCATTAAAAGCAACAATGCAATGTATTTCAAATTCATGGCCAATAACTGTCAAAATATAAATCATGTAAAGCTCACTTTTAACAAGAACCGGGGATCATAAACTATTTTAAGTGCTTATAACTTGCGAGATAATAATAATAATACGCAACTGGGGGAACCAAAAAGTCTGTTTTCAGCAAATTTATATCTTCATTTTCGAGAAGAGACTCTTGTTTACGAAATATCGTACAAACACACTCACAAAAGTACATATTGCGCAATTTACTCCGTTCTAGTTTCATTAATTAACCATCTTAATGAGGTCTCGGTCAAAGCTTTTCAATAAACTTGTTTATTTCGAAATTTAACAACATAAAATTCTGGAAGAGTGTCATTAAAGGGAATTTCGCAGGCTTGTTTAAATTGCACTTCATTTGTGTTCTAGCATTGATGAGTGTGGAGTTTAAAAAAAGAGGGGGGGAGGGGAAGTTAAACCTTGAAACTCTTTGTAATAGTAATTCCATCCCATTTTCAAGGAATTGGTACTTTAAATTTATGGATTAAATGTTATTGCGTGTTTGGTTTTCGTTTTAGGAAATCATCAAATTGAATTGTACCCTTTTGAAGGTACTACTAGTAAAAGATAGCACGAATCTTTTAATAGTAGTTGAGACTAGTAAAAGATTTATACGTTAAAATTCTGAAGCGCAATTTTGTTGAATGATGTTAATAATTATAATTATATAGCGATTATAATCTGCTGTCGTATTTTATTTCGAAAAGAATTACTAAAATAATTGTTTTCTTTTATTTCTAAGTTCGGAACTCTTTAATTTAAAAAAAGAATACTTATGTATTATACCGTCGACCAATATCGTCAAATCGAAAGACGTCGCCAAATGGCGCGATAGTGCAGCCAATAAAGGAAATCGTTCCCGTTCATGTTCGAACACAATAATAATAACGATGACAACATTTGGTTAATTTTTTGAATTGACGAAATGGATCATCGGTATAATCAACAGGAGGTGCATAATACGCAAGCATAAAAAAATTAAGTAAAATTATTCCAAATAAGAGTATGTTATGAGATTTTACTGGTATTTTCATGAAAATTGATTGATGATGAAAAAAAGAAAATAGATGGAAAAAAAGATGATTGAAAATTGTTGCTACCATTTATCAAATACATGTAAGCCTTTTTATTGATTCTAGAAATGTTTGGTTTCAAAAATTTTAACGAATTTATTTATTTTTGCTTAGAAACTAACATTTTGTTAAAAACTATTAAACTTCTTTATATCCTTTTCTACGTGATCAGACAAAAAAAAAACTCATACATTTTAGAAAATTTTGAAATTTATCCGAAAATGTTAGTAATTTGTCATTTCCAAGGGAATAATTTGGGTGTTGTACGATTTCAACTTTCAGTTATAATAATTATTTAAAAATATGTCAATTAAATAATAAAAAACTATTTATTTTATGTCACTTTTGACTTTCCAAAACAAAAAGTTAAAATAAAACCTCGAAATAGGAATTCAAAGCTACCGAAAAAGAACTTCTAAATATCCTTTTAACTATCAGAAATACATTAAAAATAGTATTTTCATTGAATAAAAAAAAATAACTTACCAATGGGAAAAGCTTTTTTCATGTGAATACAGTTATTAAAACTTAAAATGTGCTTATCGTGAAATCTATTTTTATGAAAAATTTCCCAACTTGAAATATGGCAATTCAATAGTTATCATCGTATCATTTTGAAACTTTGCCAACTTATATGCTGTACTCTAGAACTCGGAATGTAATATTTTCTCATGCTCTTTTTATATTTTCTAATTTATGACTTGATTTTTAATGCAATAATTAAATGTCAAGAAAATGTTGAAAGTTACGTGTATTTGAATTGTTCTGTCGAAGCTGATATAAATAAATTGTAAAAGAAACGACAAAAGCGGAACATCAATTTTACTAAATCCAAACGAAATCTAATTCTTTTATAACGCTCGCGAATTATATGGAGCAAATGATGTATTTCAAAACGAATTGAATATTGCATTACAAAACATGAGCAGACGATAAATAAAAATTAAATCGCTAGGCTTAATCAATAGCGCGGTATTTCCGATTTTTATAAATATCAATGATTATCGTAGAAGTAACTGATGTTTTCTGAATTTTATTTGTGAAATTTCTTCTGGAAGTTATTTTTCGTCTCGCATAAATTTTTTAAATATAAAATTCCTTTTTTTTGTTATAAAAATGTTGAAAATCATTCAATGTTTTGAACCAGAATTTTATTAATCTGAAAAATATTCTTAAAATAAGTCTGGTTTTCGTAAGAAAAAAAATTCTACTAAGAGGTCGTATACTTTACTTCAGATTTTTATATCAGTTTAAAATTTATTGTATAAACTTTATTCAAATAATAATGAACAGAAGCTCGCTTTTATGCATAGCAAAATATTTCTCATTTATAGCACGCAGATATGTTCAGATGAAACAAGTAACAAGTAATTAAATTCTAAATGGTATACGTTTTTATTTTTAAGTTATTAAATGAGGTTCAAACAAGCAAGATCAGACGTAATGAGTTTATAAAAAATTTGAATCTTTTTAAAGAAAAAATATAGAGAAAATAATTACATTAATGAGAATTTTATTTATATGATTTATTTAATTAATTATAGTATTCTTTATACATATGTTAGTTCGATAATAATTGGAATGTCATTCCTGATTCTTCGATTATTTTTTATGAAGTCGGTAACAAAGTTACAAAATTTCTTTAGGTCAAAACATTTCCCGGGCGATAAAAAAACAAACTTCATCGTTAAACTTTTCCTTTGGCATTCGTTCGCCAGCATACAAGAGAGCGGTGAATTGACCAGTGTTATACAACTCTTTTCGAAAGATTAAAGTAAAGTATCTAGGTAATTATTACAATTTTGGATCTTTTTTTGTCGTCTTATCGTTTTAGAAACAAAACATGCATTTCATATACACATCTATGGACATTATTTTATATTCATTTCACTTTGAAAAATCCATATATTTTTTTTTAAAGTACGGTTTAATTTAAAAATTAAAAACTTTTTAATTTGTGATAGTCCTTACTTACCCTTCAGGACTCTCACGTAAATAATTAATTATTAAATTACCCGGCCAAAAGGGAAAAACGAAATTTGTGGTCCCAAGGTTTTCTTAAACTTTAAACCCTGGTTTTTTTGGGCCCCAAAGGCAAATTTTTCCCAAAAACCAAGGGAAAAGCGGATGAAAATGCAAAGAATTTTTGTTTTAAAAAAAGGTTGGGAAAATTTTGGTGAGATAGAACGGGAAACCTTTTAGATAACTTAGTGCGGGTTTTAGGAATAAAAAGGGTTGGGGCGTCCCACAGCTCTGGAAGAAGGATACGCTCATCCCCTTTTAAAAATAAAAAGGATTAAGAAAACGTGGCTCTCCCACAATTAACATAATAGGAATTCTTCAACCTTTGGAAGGAAGGTGACTCTATAAAAAGGGAATATTTTTGTATGGGGTTTAAAATTAGACAGTTAATTAAAAAAATAATTAAGATAAATTTTCCCGGGTTTTGGGAATCTGGCTTTTAATATAAAAGGGTTTTAAATTTTTGGGGTCATTTTTTACTTTAAAAAAAGTTGTTATTTAGAATTAAAATAAATTTAATTTTTTCTTTAAAAAGTTGTTTAAAATTTCATAATTTATAAATTTTGAAAAATCCCCACACCTCTGGGTTACCGAAAACCCCGAAAATAATCACGGGGTGGCTATGTCTCAACTTTTCTCTTAGGGGGTTAACAGTTCTGTGTTTTAAAAGTATAAGCTTACCTGTTTTTTATCGTACGATATTTTTCCCCCCTATAAACAAGCTCCGTCCATGAAACACTGGGTTCCAAAGACTTCCAGGTGCCGCTTTGTAAAAAAAACCCTTTTGATATTCATTCTGAAAAAACTCTCTCTCTTTTTCTGCCCTCGGTTTTTGCAAACTCGTGTTTGTCTTTGTTTTTTTTGTTTTTTGCCGTCCCTCCCTGTTTTTTGTCTAAATACTGGAGCATCTATCAACAAAACAGTGCCTGATCCATAACATCAATGCAACATCAAAAACCTAAAAAAATCATCGTTAAAGAAAGCATTACCACACACACATTGGCCACGATCTCGTCTTGTACTATATGTATAATTTAAAGAACCACAAAAAAGAATTTCATAATGTTAAAAATCCAATCCAATTGAGGTATTTTAGTTCACAGAATTTCAAATGGCATTGGAAACGAAAAGAATCTAGAGCTCGATCTATCAAAAAAAAATCTTGAAATTCATTTTAAATTTGTGTTGTGTATGCTGAAGGGAGGGAGGGGAGAGCAAAATCTATAACATTGAGTAAGATGTTTTGAAAAAATGAGGAATGAGTCAAGTACACTCATCATCTTCATCCAAAATTCTTTTAACTTGTAAATAAAATGTATAAATATCTAGTAAAATTTATTACAATGTTACACTACGTTACTATGATAATACCATTCAAGCTAACTAACACTGTTCAAATAGTGTTTTATTTTATTTATAATTATTGTCAAAGATAACCAAAGAAAAAGTTTTGATATTTAAAATAAGATTTTTTTTTAAAAAAAATCAAGGTTTGAAACGAAAACTGAGAAAAGTATAAATATTGAAAAATTTCACATCTAAAAAGGAAATTCCTTGGATTAGAGTTGTGATAGCCTCCCACCTGGGGAAGATATCTCTTCATCTACTCGACCTAAATTTATAGGAGGTAAGGATTGATAACCCAAGCTAGCCATAATAAATCCAATTTGTTATTATCAAATATAATAATCGAAGACAATCTTACTATGGAGGGAAAACCCAGAGTGATATATCGTAGCTCAAAAACTTAAGTGAATAAGAGCCTGAAAACCTAACCGCTTTTTACTTAAAATTATCCTATGAATCCTAATTTCCTTAATTTATTGTAATAGCTAAAGCTCGTTCTATAATTACGCGTCTAAGTTCAGATCCTTACCGTAACCGCACTGCGTTCAGCAACTCAGCTTCCTTTTCCTCCTTCATTTTTTTCGATTACTAAACCTCCATTATATATCTACTAGCTAATCTGCATATCAAGGTTTCTTCTTGAGAAGGATGGCTGTGAAATAACTCATTTGATGGCCCCAAAGATTCCACAAGAAGATTAGTAGAAAAACTACCCCCGTCACAGAGTTTTGATATTTTTAAAAATGAACAATTTCAAAATTAAATTAGAATATTTTCATATGAGAAAGGCTAACACAAAACATATTTAGTACTTCTACAAATTTAGTCTCATCTAAAGGATTTTAAAGCTAGTTATCGCAATATTATGAATTCTTGCCTAGTTTTTTTCCAAAAGGATGGCCAGAAGAAAACTATTTTAACAAAATGCATTTTAAGAATCGCGAGAAAAAAATATAAACTTTTTTTCCCAAATACTTTCAGTTTTCATTAATTTTTTTAAAAAAATATTCCTGTTTTTATATTGTTCCTGGCTTTCCTGTTTTTAAATTTTTCTTGGCGATCCTTATTTATATATTTTTTAGTCGGCTGTAAGGCGTAGTTGGCTAGACGCTGGCCTTGTATGCCCAACGTTGCAGGTTCGATCCCAGCCCAAGTCGGTGGATTTTCATGATCCAAAAAATCGACGGTGTCCAAGGTGGTATGATTATACGGCATGTTAAAAACCCTAGAGTGCCTATTTGGCTTGGGTGATCATGACTAAATAAAATTCCTGGTATGAATTCGCATCGTCAGAGCCCAGGTGCCTCCCTCTGGGTTGAGTTGAGTTGAGTTTGGTGTTTTATGGCGCAAGAGCCAGTTTTGGCTATACTGCGCCAAACATTCATAGGTCTGTGGTCTGGACGGGAAAAGAAGAAATTGGATGACAAGATGGAGGGTCGAAAATAGAAAAGGATCACTGGGGTACCCCGGGTCGTGACACCCGTGTTTACCAAAGATAGTAAACCTCTTGGGAAAAGGAAAAGATCACTAGGGGACCTCGGGATTGTGACACCCGTACCCACCTAAAGAAGGTGAGCCCCCTGAGGGGTGCCTTTCCTGGGAAGGAAACTGGGCGTCAAAATTACATTGTGGCGATTTGTATCCACTTATACGGTGCCACACTTAAAAGCGATACCAGCTCCCGGAGAATGTACTAGGTCTGCAATGGTAAATGCCAACCCGCAGCCCCATTTGAAAAAAAAAAAATATTTTTCCTTTTTCTACCGAAGATTTTTAAACTCTCATGAGGATGATGTGAAAATTAATAAAGGGGGAAACTAGCTCAGGAGTCACGGTAGCCTAATGGTTATAGTCACTAAAGCATGGCCAGCGTGGTCAAGTTGCGGGTTCAAGATCTAGTGCCTCCGAAGACTCCCCGTGTAAAGAGGACTGATACACCTCAAATCCATCGAGCCCAATGTTCTCCCGTTGGCGTGACATGGTAGTTTGGCGAAGGGGTGCCAGCTCAGGTGTCTTGACCGCGTTTCAGAATTACGAGGTCAATTTCCAGTAGCCCTAGTGTTGCTTTTAAAGCGACATTAATAAACTTTCGCCCACTCTCATCCCCTGGCCGAAATTTAAAATTACGAAATTCTTCCTCAATAGTCTTGTGTAGTTTTAGAATTATACTAATCCAAACCAGCGAATTCGATTAATCATGTATTAGTATAAAAAAGATTAAAGTCTCGCCAACTTTTTAATTTCTTTTCAGCAATCGTGCGATAGTGTGTGCCAACGAGGTAAAGAAGGTAACGTGTTTCCCAGTCACATTGAATGAAAATAATCAATACACAGGTGTCGTAATAGACTTTCAACATGAGAAAAACACGACCGAAAGTAAAGAGAAATGTCAAAACGTATTTTTAGAATATAAATACGTCTTGTTTATGATGGGTGATCGGATAACATTATCTCATTGAATACATTTTTGTTTCGTTTTCAAATACGTGTCACACACACACACACCGGAGTTAAAATAAAAACTATTAAGTTGTCAGCTACTAGATATTAGCTTAGCTTACTAAACTTTTATCAAGAAATTTGCAAACATTTAAAATTGTTGTTTTTAGATTTATGTGTAGTAGAAAAGCGAGACTCACTCACTCATCATGAGAAATCCGGAATTATCTGACTTGAAATTTGGTAAGCACGTTTCTTTTGTCGAGAAGACATCCGCTGAGAACGGGTTTTGTGGAAATCGACTCCCAAGGGGTTTTCGGGGGTTCTAGACGATAATTCCCGGTTTTGAACTATTAGATTTGAAATTTGACAGGTGCTAAATATTAACTTTTGCACTAATTCATTTTGGATATTCTATTATTGATTTAATAAGGTAAGCCTTGAAAATTGTATCGCATAGATATTTTCTTTTTAAAAATGAGGGTTTTCAAAATTTTTCATTATTTTTAAAATTGCACACAGGGTTTTAGTAATATACCTTATAGAGTGTTTCTTTAGATTCGTGGAAACGTAATTGAAAAGAATTGTATGGAGAACTAACTCAAAGGAAAAGAACATTTTATTGTTCCCTACATTTAGATTTTGGTATCGGGTTTAGTTTCTTTTTAATTAGCTGAAAGCTTGCCGATAGCACAATTGATGCTATCTGTTGTTTTCTAAACTATTTTTATTGATTTTTTAATTTCTCTGTATGGGATTTTTATTATTAAATCATTCTTAATCCATTGTTCATCATTTATACTGGTTTTAATTAAGTAAGAACTTAAGATATAATAGTGTAATCACACAGAGAGATAAAAAATATTCGAATCCACAACAGCACCAAGCAATGGGCTGAATTCATGTGACGTCATAGTCACGTGGTAAATGCAATCGAGTGTTTCCAATCTGTCAGTTCATGTCCTTTGCTGTTACCAACTTTTGCTCTTTACAGAAGTTTTCTTTTTGAGAATACATATTTGTTAACAATCATAACGTACACAGGTAAGTAAAATGCACTTGCTTTAAAAGTACATGTATAATATAGGAATTTTTTTTTTAAATTTGAAAAACCTTTTGAAGAATTTTAAAAATTTGAATATCTTTAAATTTATTTTCAATTATCAAATTTGAAATTGTATCTGAATTTTAAAAGTGGAATGATAAGTATAAGTCTAATGTGTGACAGTTTTGAATTCAATGGAGAACACGTGATATCATTTATCACGTGACCGTCATGAATTTAACCCATTGAGAACGTTTTTTAGCTGTAATGCAATTTAAGTGTTTTAAATATGTAATTGGTTTTTAATTTTTTTACCGGCTTAAAAGTCGGTAAAAAAACCCCTATCTCACACCTTTTCCCCCACTTAATAATAGAATCAGGGCGTAGTTACCGCCTTATCAATGATACGGGCCCCAAACAACAGGGGCCCTAACATGTATAACTACAGTCTCTCTATCAGAGTTCTCGTATCTAAAAAGGGTCCTTAAAGGAATTTTGATTCAGTGGCTACTCAAAACTAGCTACGCCAGTGAATAGAATGCCAAAATTCATTAATAACATTCATTATATATATATATATATATATATATGTTCTTAAATAAAAGTTATTTAAATAATACTTTATCTCTCGCACATTGTTCAGTACAACTTTTAGGAATTAGTTACAAAATATTTCAATTTTAAGTCATCTTTCAAATCCTACTATTGGATCTCACTCTCCCTATATATATAAAATTAAATTAGATTTAAAATTAAATTCACTATACAACACTTAATTCTAATTTTCCATTACATTTTCAAGTATTAAATTAAACACCCAATTATTTCTCAGCAACAGATGACCCAAACACAAAACATTTCTAATCTCAGATAATTATATTTTATAGCCCTAAATGTCAGCATTAACTCTTTCAAGTATAACCCATAACTAAGAACGGTACTTCACATCTGGGCATAAGTGGTGAAGCTACTTAGATCTTACTTGGCGTCCTTTTTCTCTCAGAGTAACATCTCTTGATGGTTAGCTGAATAAAACCGTTTTTAACAAAAAAGCTTAGTGTTGACTTGAAACATGACATATATATATCTTGTTCAAATTTTCAGTCGTTAATAAAATACTTTTTATTCATCCACACAAGTTCAAACACATTTTTTTAAAACTTGTAGTGGATGACACTTGATATTAATACAGTTTCTTCAAATAATAATTCATTAATTAATAAATAATTAGTAAGAAAGAGAGAAAAATAATAGCCCAACACCATATACAGAAAGGTAAATGGAAAATTGAGAGGAAAATCGCTTTCTCTATATTCCCACTTAATAGTGTGATTCTGTCATATGTATATACAGATTTATATTAATTGTAGTTATTTAATTAAATGTAACTAAAAAAAATTTCTTTGTTGATCAAAGTGAGAATTGACTTTAATTTCTTTTTTTTTTTATATATTACTTGTTTTTTCTGATTTTTACTATATCACCATGGCAACACAGCTTACAAGACTTGAAGTGGTCACATGACTCAAATTTAAAATTTGAGTGCCGATTTTAGCTTGAGTAACGCCACCTACCCTCATCTCTCTGAACTGAGTGAAAGAAGGAAATGAGAGTTACTTTATATAAATATAGCGAAGTAGAGCTCAACTGCTCTTATTTAAATCTTTAGCTATACTGTTCATTTTAACAATTCTATTTCGAAATCTATAACAGGGGAATATTCCAAATCGAAAGACGAGGGGAGGGATCTCAGATTTCATCAAAATCTTATTTACTGCGTATTATTCAATTTTTCTGAACCTGCACATGTGTTGACCTGATCTTAAAAGAGCATCTGTCTTGATTCTTTCGCAAGATTCCACACACCCGTGGCTTCTAAAATTGTCGAAGAAATTGGTGATCTCAAATTTCCCTGAGGCCAAAACAGTTTTAATGCCCCATGAACAGCCCATCGGAACATCTGCTCTGTGTGTATTTATCGTCGCAGCATCTGCTGTTTAGAATGAAGGCGAATAGGATATTTTTTTGCTTCTGAATATTCGGTTTACGAAGGAGGCCCTACGAGGTGAAGAAGAGGCGAAACTTTCATTCGTTCAGACAACCGTGATTCCGAGGATAAAAGAGCGCTTCGAATTTGCTTTTTTTTCTCTTCTTTGCTTCTTTTTTTTTTTTTTTTTGGTTTTAAATATTTCTTTCTTCGGGAAAGTAGCAGCAGTGCTTGAACTCTGCGTTTTATTTTTGTTAGCTTATTTCAAAAGAAGATATTTTGGTTTTGAAAAAGTTAACAAGTAAGGTTCTGGTTTGGGGTTGAGTTTCTCATGGAGTTAAGTTTACCGTTCACACACACACACTCAAGAAAAGTTTGGTACTCAAATATGAAATATGATGTAGCCAAGGAGTTTTCTCTTTTACTGAATATCGCTGCAAAGTAAATAAAGTTAAATAAAAAATCAAGCTTATTTCTGCTAATTAATTACGTAATAATCATGCTAAATATTTAGATATCTTACAACAAAAAAGCTAAGCAGAAATGATGTCCTTAACTGCTTTTATGTTCGAATCAATTAAAAATTCAATTAAAAAAATTACTACTTCATATTTTTTTATTTTTATACTTTCAAAAAATTAATTTAAAAATAGCTTAAGCATGACAATAATGTATTATTGTTGCATTCCAAGAAAATGAAATAAACTGACAGAACAATGATTGATAAGCAATTCAAAGAAAAAACAAATGTAAGGGAAAAAGATTGAAGAAAGTTGAACAATTGAAATATTTATCCAGCGTTTTCTCTTTTTCTTTTGCCTTCTCAATGGGAACATTATTTCAGTAGCTATTCATAGTCGAAAATATGAGTTGCCACTTATGAACACTCAAATGATAATAATTTCTTGGCAGATGATTTTAATTTTGAAATGAAATTCCTTGTATTATTTTAATATAAAATTTTCCCCTTTTAATTCCATGAAAAAAATATATATATATAAATATCTACTCAAAATATTCCATTTTTTTAAAATTCGAATAATTTTTGTAATATCTAACTATTTCCGTCACAGAAAGTAAAGAAAAAGTGTTGAGAATATCTAATGGCTTAAGAAAAAGAGCGAGAGGAAAAAAAACGTAAATAAGATATTGATTACAATGACCATCAGTAACATTTTATAAATAATATTAAATTAGCCACACAATTCTTCATTTTTGTTGCATTAGACTATGAAAATAATTTTGCGTTCGCAGAAGTATTCCGTTGCAATGATATACTAATTCTGTTCTAAAAGAAGATCCGGATGTTTGCGTCTCTTATTTCGAATTCTGTGGTTTTATTCTAATTAGAGGCCATTATCTTATTTGTGAGTTTAATGTTGCTTGAAGAAAGTTTGAATGTATGACTGCCGCATCTTACATTTTAAAGTATTAAAATGCTTAAAAATAAAATTTTATCTTGTTGAAATATTTCTTCGGGAAGTGAAATAAAACCAAGTCTGTTCGCAGTTTCAAAATGAATGAAGAAAAAAAAATTAAATGAAGAGTTGAAACTTACAGAGTAAAAATGCAAGTTAAGATATTTCTCAATGACATGTGAGCCTTGAATTGATAAATGTGTGTTGACATTTTTTTTAATCATTCATTCATGCATTTTCTCATACATTTTATCTTAATGTTTTCTTTTCGTTCCGTATACATAGTTACAAAACACATTTGTTGACAAAACAAATGAAATTTACTCTCGCTTTGTTTTGAATAAATTACTTATGCTGCTGAGCTGAGAAAACTATTTTAAAATTGATAGAGTGTTGCAAAAGGTATAATACTGTTTGGAGTAATTTTGTATCTTTTTTACTTTTGTTAGATACTTTAAGTACAGAGAAGGTTACATTACTATGCAGTTAAAAAAACATTTTTTTATCAAAATATTCAGACGTTAACTGCATCATACGAGGTAAAAAATGATTTGATTAAACTCGTTTTCATAATTTTCAATAAAATTACGTATTTTTGAAAATAAATTGGGACCAATGAATACTTACAGCAGGGATGGCGAACCAGTGGCACGCGTGCCATCAATGGCACGTGACACAATATTTTGGGCACGCCAGCGATCAAAATGGTTTGCGTTGTATTTTAAAATAATTAGGTTCAATGTGAAGTATTACGAACAAATGCCGCCGGGATCACACTCGTTTGCTTTTGTCTTGCCTTAGTTACGTCGTGAACTACAGTTGCTTATGATGCAGAATTTATCTACGCAACCATAGTCAATTTCGTTGACACAACTGCATTTTAAAGCTTATTTGTGTTATATTTAAGATTTTTAACTGTTATTTAATATGGCTAGTTCAGCAAAAGAACAAAAAGTGCACGATAGTAAGTGTAACAAAGAATTTCAAACTTGGTGAATCTATAGAAATATGACACTATTAGTAAAGACGTCAAAACGGTGTGTGTGTTTTATGTCCTGGAACAGTAATATGCAGAACATCATCTATGAAACGGCATTTTGAAAGAAATCACAAATAATATTGTCATAAATGTGAACCACACAGCGAAAATAATTAATTGTTGAGAAATTTTTTGGCCGATGACTAATGCAGTATGCATTCTACTAAAAGTAACATCTTCACAATCATAATATAAGTTATTTGTCATCCGATCTGCAATAACAGAAATCACACTAATGTTACTTTAATTTCAATTACACGTATAACTAAAACATTTACTGCTGGGCAGTGTAAAAGGTATTTTTTCGTTAGTAAATGAAAAGTTTAAAGTTATTAGTATTTAGTTTTATTATTTTCCCTGTAATCACAACTCAAAATTATTTGATGGCACGTCCGTACCTCATTAAACACATTTTTGGAAAAAATGGTACGTCCATAAAGGTTCGCCACCCCTGACCTACAATAATAGTCCCAAACCATTGGGCCGCGGACCGGTACCGGCTCATAGATCCCAAAGTTACCAGGCCGCCCAACAAACAATAAATTATTTCTATTTCATTTACTGGGGTGTATTTCTCTCGTGAGACCTTCCATGGAAGTAAATTTGTATTCCACGTTAAATGACTTTATATTCATTTTTGGTGTGACTGTATTTGATTCTGCAAGCATATTTAAATGCAGTTAAATTAAAATAATTAAATCAAAACGATCTAAAATATAAACAATCGACATCTCATCCTCAGCGGGTCGCGGTAAAACTATCAAACATTGACCGATTCGAGGCGATAAAGAGGTTGGGAAGCCGCTGCCTTTAAGTAATAAAATAAAATTCTTATTTAGTAACTTTGGAAAATATTTTCCAGAGTCCTATCTGTGAATTAGTTCTTTGAATTTAAAGATGAATGGATCACTCTATATAAATTCAAAGTTTTTTATTATTAAATTTTTAAGGAATTGAGATTAGAGTTTTTTTTTAATAAGATTAAGAAGTCGTATAAATTTTAAATAACATTAAAAAAAAATTGTAAAAGAGTGAGTAGTTTAATTTACAGAGTAAACATTAACTAAAATGATTTTGAAGCATTTGTTTTAATATATTTGGAATTTATGGAAATATGTTTTATTATATGTAGTACTGAAATTAATGAGGTTTCATATATTTATAAATTACGCGCAAACAGCTAAATAAAATCTGAATAATTTAAAAGAATTTAAATTAAGTCACAAATACTTAATATGATGTAATATTAATAATTCATAACGTGAACTATCCCCCGAAAAAACATTTCAGTTTGGATTCAAATCATAGATAATCATTTATATTCATGAATTTATTGTGCATTTAGCATAACTGGAAAATACATAAAAAAATATCCTTTTCTCGTTTGTCTGTGCAGGTCTACTATTAACATTTGTACGTGAGTATTTAAATTTTTTAAAATCTTTTTTGCTTGCAAATGTTTATCTGTCTCAGAAATTCTGGATAAAATTGGGCTTATTATTGAATTTCTCCCCGTCAGCTTTTCTGCAAAATTTTTTTTACTGTATAGGTTCTTCAGTAAAAGAATATTCATGCCTGTAAAACTTGTTTCATCGCATGTCAACTGTTTCAACCGGAAAGCAGCTGTACGATACTTCATAGAATATGCAGAATGAAACTTCCGGTTCAAATATTTTTAAATAATTTATTTATTTACCAGAAGAAGCAAGGACGCACTACTTGCCCCTCCTTCTAATTCTATTTTTGAAACAAAATCCAGCTTGTGGAGTATGTTAAAATTCAGATTATATATATTCGGGTTTTTTTTTTAAACTCTCGATTCTTTTTCACTTAACACTTGATTTAAATGCTCTTTCCTCCATTAACTCCTCATTTGTATATTTTTTCGCATATCTTTCCTACTAAGAAAATGCATAATAAATAGACGTGCATAAAATTAAATTACGAAGGATACTGTATGAAAAACATTAATATAGCCCATTCAATACAGGTATTTCATTCAATACAATTTCGCAGTGTTACGCTGTGTGCAATTTCGGGGAATTCCACAACACAAATATGAGTGCGTTAAACTAAGGTGGCCAACCGTCCTCCATTAGGGAGGACAGTCCTCCTTTTATAGGTTCTGTCCTTCTTTAAAAAGTGTCCTCCTATTTGTCCTCCTTTTCAATATTTTAAAATTGATCTGTTAATATTTATTTAGAGATGAACCAAACATGTTTCCAATATGTCGAAAAAAGGTCTGAAACAAATATCACAGGAAATAACAGTTTTCAATGGTGTTTTTTGACTTCACCGCAAATTGGGCAGATATAGAAAATTGGGTTAAGTTTTTATCGAAAGAAATGCCTGATATTAAAATCGATGACAATTGTCTGTTGGACAATTGAAGACTGAATGTATATTTAAATTCTAATAAATTGGAACAATTGGTAAATTATCATGCTGAAATTGATAAAAGTTGGGTGGAAATATTTAACCATTTCAAAACCCTTTCCATATATATTTGTTATTCTTTTCTACGTTGTCCGAACTGGAACTAATACAGAAATTGAAGAGTTTTTCAGTTGGTAATGATTTTTGGACAATGAAAATAAAAGTTGAATGTTAATTAGCTACTGCACCGTAAAATTCAGTAAAAAGGATATTTTTTGCTCCGAAATTTCCGATGTATTAGAAAATGATATATTGACAAAAAAATATTCAATGGGAAAATACTCGTTTAAGTAAATAAATAAAATGAATGCAAGGGTAATTAGAGTATTTTTATTCGAATTAATAAAATGTTTCATATAATTGCGTTGTAACTTTTTCTTAAATTTTTCGCGCGCGTCCTCCTCTTCATTGTAAAAAAAAGATCACCTTAGTTAAACCGAAACAGCGTTAAGTGGAGTCCTACTGTATTTGAAACTTTATTCTATTCAGACCCAATAAAGTGATAAAGTAAACACTTAGTCATTTCCTCTATCCTGTTATTCAACTAACAACTGTTAACGCCTCAAACAGTCTTATTTACCATAACAAACAATAAACATGTTCCACTTTCAGGTGCAAACGTTTTCTCCAAACATGCAAATCACTCACACTCATCCGGGCACTTTCTTTGGAGAGATAAATTCGAGTGAGATGCGGGAGATAAAGGTGGTTATCTTAGGGCTAATTGAGCGAAAGAACCTTGGATCACCGGGGCGACATTGAAGGAAGACGAGCCCATGCAACATCCTGTTGCGCAACACCGGCATTTTTTTCATGTTTTGTCGGTGATAGCAGTCCAACGCCCCTTGAAATGGAATCCACGTTGGAAAGTATGTGCGAGACATTTTTACGTCAGCGCTTTGGAAAGAAGGGGGAAAATGAATGGCTTGTGGCCGTCGTGCAGACGGTTGCATAAAAACGTTTATTAGTCGAAGATGGACCTCAAACGATCTTTCGTCGCGCACTTTTATAGAAAGTATCGTTTCTCTGGGGAAATAAAGTGTACGAGGATGTAACGTCACCGAAATTTTGTTTTTCTCATTCCCATTGTGTTATTTTTGTGCGGCCTTTTCATCTTTCCGATCTCAGCGAGACGTGAAATGCATGCGAAGTAATGGAAGTTATTAATAAATGAATTAGTTAGATTCATACGTCAAATAACTTTAGAGCTAAATATCCATTTTTAGTACTTTTGACATCCTTTTAAAGGTTATTGGTAAGTATTTACATTAAGGTACTTAAAATTCCAGAAATATTGTGTAAGAATTTTTTTAAAATTAAATGAGTGAGAGTTACATTAACGTCGCACTATAAACCAACACGAGGGATGAGAAGCGTAACGGAGAATATTAGCGGTAGTTAGTTTTGTCAATTAAAGCCAGGTCTTGAAACCTGTGATGTTTGAGATAAATAACGGTAGCGTGATATTGATTAATTTAAATATTTAGTTATTTACGTCACAGCTAGTATTTACAGAATTATACATTGAAGTTATTAAACTTATTAAAAGATTATTAGAGTTCAAAACAGTGGTTTGTGAGAGGAGGGATCCCTTTCAGCGACCGCTCTCTTGGAAGTTCAAAGCATCTCTCTCCTGGCTCTCCCTCTCTATGCACGGGGATCAGGGGGGCGCTTTTTAGCATCTCGTTACATCCTGCCAGAAGCGGGGAAAGGGTCCCTCATGATGTCAAGGGTCGACGGGCGATCAAGCTGGTACTTCGCAATTTTTCGAAGTTGCACAGATGTCTTTGCACGTGTGGTGATTATTTAAACAAAGACGCCGATCACAGCTGCGAGACGAAGACGTTACAACCCCAATTGATAAAATTCGTACTTGGCATCAATCAGGCTTTGGGCCCCCAAAGCCCTGGGACCCCTCAGCGATACGGGGGTGTACGCTACGCCACTACGAGGGATATTGGCGAAGGACCTGGTAATTTTGAGCCAGCGGCAAGTGACCTAATTTGGCACTTCCTTTTCCTAATAACCACACTACAAAAACTGCAGGCCATTGAGCCTCGATAGATTTAACGTGCATTAGCCCCCTACATGGTGGGTATTCCAAACTAAATGAAAGAAAAAAGTTTATTCTCGTCACTTTTGTTTTGGTTGGATTAACGTCAAATCAGGACTATCCTCAGTTATATCTTGACTTCTTGAAGCCGTAGGTCCTTATGCAAGAGTAGGTTTCTCCTGCGATCCTTTTTTAGTAGCCAGTATATAGCATACGTTGCCATATACTCGTACAAATGTTAACCCTTAACAAATAAATGATCTTGACTCAAATCCCAAAAACCTAGGCAGAAACTGGTTCGACCGACTTGATTTGCTGACTAATCATGATGTGAGACAAAAGGCTTTGGTCTAGGCCTAGACGTGGAAGACGGACGTGACTAAAATGCAGTCTAGCCACTGTTGCCAGTTGGCACATAGCTCGAAATTCCCAGTTTTTTGGCGCATATGTTCGGAAATAACATTCGAAGATTAAAATTATTCGGAGCATGATTGTATTGAGGCCGAATCGAATAATAGAGAAGCTCCCTTTCCTTCCCCGAAGTCGGGGCTCTGGGTCTAGGTCTGTTTGGGCCATGTCTTAAAGCGTCCGTGACTGATACTATACATGAGAATGGTTAGATTTGATTCTATAAACTCATTAATGTTTTGTCATCCATAGTTTTTCAATGATATCTCTTAATTAATCATGTTATACAACACTACAGGAGGAACGAAGTAAATGAAATCTTGGGACCCACGAAAATTAAAACTAGTCTTGCGTTTGAAATGCATTCATAACGTGGTACGATAGTAGCCAGTGGCGTAACGGAAAATATTAAGGCTCCCTTGCAAAGTCAGGTTTTGGACCCCCTATAATTCTGGGTCCTATCGCGATGCGGCGGTTGTGGGGCTGTATGGTACGCCACTGGCAGGCAGTAGCCGAATGGTCATGGTCAAAAGTTCAAAACCTAATACCACTGAAGATCCCCCGTCTAGAGGTGCTTATGTATGTTAAATCTGTCGAGGCTCAAAGTTCTCCCATTGGCGTGGTCAGAATGTTCGGAGAGTGAGGGGGGTGCCGGCATAGGTATCATCCTCGTCATTTGACCGTGTTTCAGGATTATCAGGTCCATCACCAATAGCCCTCGTATTGCTTTATAGTGTAGCGTAAATTAAAAATCAAATCAAGTCGTAATGTGGCAGGGGCGAATGTATTTCCTAATTTTAAACATGAGATGTATGACATATTAGAGAGAAAGAGAAAAGATCTGAAATGGTATTGTAACGTCTTCCCGTCCACAGCTGAAAGTCGGCTTCTTTTTATGGATAGGATAGCCGCGTTTCTATGTACATGTGCACCCTTAAAAAAATTGAGAAATTGGGAATTTTGAAAAAATTAAACCCCCCCTTTTTTTCCAAAACAAATTACCCAAATGCCTTTTTAAAAATTTTCAAAATAAAAAATTTGTGTTTAATTAAAGATTTCCCCAAAAGGGGGCGAAAGAAAAAAAAATTTTTTCGGTTTAAAAACCCTTAAATAAGAGGGTTTTTCAAAATTTCCCCTCTTTCCAAAAAATGGTTTTAAAATTTCTAAGGGTAAAAAAAATTTTTATTAACTTCAAATTGGTATATCGGAAAATATTTTAAAAAAAAATTTTTAAAAAAAAATTTTTTAAAATTCAGTTGCCATTTTTTTCAAAATATTTCCCTTTTTTTTTTATTTTAAAAGTTCAAAAAATTTTGAAACCTAACAAGCATTTAATTAAAACCCGGGTTTTTTAAAAAAAAAATTCTTCCCGTATGGATTAAATAAAAATTTTTAAAAAAAAAAAATAACTGCACATAAATAAATGAAGAAAGCAATGCATTGAGAAATCTTGATAAATTGAAGTACCAATTGAACTCGGACAACTTGAATGCTGTCGCAATATTAATAAAAATTACAAAAACCTGCGATATAATAGTTTCTTTTTTCAAGATCCTTCATCTTGATGTCGAAATTTGAACGTGACGAGAAAATTCTTCTCAAGAAACTTAAATATTGACCGTGTGAAACTATTCTCCAATAAGAAACAAATTGCATTGACCGCTGCTGGAAAAACATTGCATTTCCTGAGCAAAAGTCAATAGTTGGGTAATGTTCATTAATACCATTTCCGTTTAACAAAGAAACAATAAAAGCCATTGCACGGCGTGCGGAGACGGTGCTAAAGAAATTCCCACACCGGTATAGAGAGAAAGAACTCTCCTGCAAAAATCGCAGCTATCACTCCTGGCAACCAGATAAAAAAGAATGGGTATTGGGCGACACTTTCAAGCATTTCCGGAGAGCTTCAGGCCCGGGTTTTCCCCCCGATTCCAACCTTTTCCCCTTTTTTCTAATTTTTTTTGGAAAATTAATTTTTTCCCCCTTCTTTTTTTTTATTTTTATGAAACCCCCTTTAATCGTGTTGCAATTTCCCATGTGGGAAAATCGCGATCGAAATTGATTAAAAAAGAGAGAGAGAAAGAGAGATCTACGGAATCGTTGTTGGGAAAAAAAAAAATCTGTGCCCTACTTCGAAATTTCGTAAATTGAATCTGTGTTAAGTCTGTCGCGTGGTCTGGATAGACAAGAACTGTTCTGTTATCTTGATGAAAATGAGGCATCTGGATGTTTTAAGCCTTTCCTGCTGATAACTATTGTTTTAAATAATTATGAGAAATATTTATAGCGATAGAGTGTTGATTTATGTTTGTTTAATTGTCAAACCTCTCCTCCATAGTTTAAAAATTTTTTTTCCTTCCCGTTAAACAAAAATTTAAAGAAAAATCATACTAGAGATGTGACCATAATATTTTACTATAAAATACATTTTTGGAGAAATTTAAATTCAAAAGACCGTTTACAATATGGCATTTCGTTTAAATTCAACTTGTTAAATATAAAATATGTCCTTCAAACTGTCAACAAAAATCATTTATTAATAAAGGAGAAAAGTGACTCACTGAATCTCATCAAGATATCTCCGGAACTGTTAGATGTACGGACTTTAAATTTGGCAGACATGTTTCTTTCGTGAATTAAAAACCGAAGTTTCGTTAAGCTCCACCAAAACCTTGAGGGGGAGGAAGAATAAAAGGAGCATTAAAAAGCAATGGAAAAAAAATTCCCGTTTTTGAACTTTTGGACTTGCAGACTTGAAAATTTTCAGGCATGTTTCTTTTGTTGAGTACAGATCTACTAAGAAAGGGTTGTGCGGAAATTGACTCCCAAGGGAAGAAACGGTGGAATAAAAGAAAAAATATACTTCCTTTTCAGAAATTCAAGTCCTGTCCTTTTTAAGTCAAGTGGCGATAGCTATAAGAATACAATCGAAAGCTCAATGCTAGGACTTAGATATCAATAATTTGAAAAAAAAATATGTAGTCGTACAGCATCTTGAAATGCTCAGTGAAGCAGTTGGGTAATGGCTACTAGTGTAAGGAGGCGTGCACACTAAGAATGTCTTGGTTATTAAGATGGCATCTTGGTGAATGATACAAATATAATTTTTTGAAAAGAAGGCAATCGTCGTTAAATTTATATTTATTTGTAATCATCTTGTTCAAGTCCGATTTATCTTTTTTAAAACCCAAGCCAAAAACGGGGAAAATGGCAAACTTATGTTAAAAAATTGGGAAAAAAAAAGCGAAGCAAAGGGAAAAAAAATGGAAAACGCCTTCCAAATTTCTGCAGTTTCTTGAAATGAAGGTATTCCCTGATTTCTGCTAATTTAGCAGAGAGTGAAGATAGAAGTAATTGATATGGGAGTGAATGAGGGCTTATTAATATCGCACGAGTGTCTATTAACATGAGGGCTGTTGGCGACGATGGACTTCATAATTCTGAACCCCTTTCAATTGAAGAGGACGACACCTGAGCTGTCACTCCCTTCCCCAAATTACCATACCACACCTTCGAGAGAACTTTGAGCCAAGTCAGATATAATGAGCTTCAGGCCCCCTTTTACGGAGGGAATTTTAATTAGGATTGCAATACGGGGTGAATTACGGTGTTTTTTGAGCCATTTTTTACAATTTTTTATACCGGGATTCCCAAAATTTAAATACCCCCTTTTTCGGTATTTACTAGAAATTTTTTAAAAATTTTCTCTACTATATGTTCGGGGGTCCCTCAACATCGTTTAAAAAAATATACGTTTTTTTCTTATGTCTCCCCTTTAAAAGGGGGGAAATTAAGAGGCTTTTAAATAGAAAGTGCATCGTACAATCAAGAGAAATGATGAAATATGTGAATCATCCAAGGAGGCGGGCCAAAACTATCCTATTGCAGCGATACTGCCCACGCGCAGGATTCGGTCTTATTTTTTGTGTTTTGTAAAAAAAAAGGTTCTAGTTTTGAAAAAGTTCAGGTTTTTGATATTTTTTTAAAATTTTGGAGTTTTTTTTCAATTTATTTTTCATACCATCCTTTAAGGTTCAAAATATTTTTCAGATTTATTATATATATACTCATAAATAATAACCCATAATAATGAAGAAGAATAACTTTAAAGAACACAACAAATCAGTTGATTTTTTTTGTTCGGTTTGGTTTCGTTATTTAGATGATGAAAAGAATATGCTGGCACAATGTAAAAAATGTTCAAGAATTATTAAATTGAATGGAGGAAGTATACAAGCGGACTCTGTCTACTATTATAATAAATTTTTTTGTGATATTTATCTCTACTAAAACTGGCAAATAAAATAAAGAAACACCTGTGTTTTCTTTCTTATTCTAAAATTTCTAATACCGGTAAACCGGTATTAAGATTTAAAAAATACCGAATACCGGTATTGAACTTTTGGTCCAGTATTGCATTCCCTAACTTTAATGCCATCAGGACCCCGGGGCTTTTTTTACCCGAAAAGCTGGGTTAAAATTTTAAATTTAAAAATCATTTTTTTGAAACTATCAGCTATCATAAGTGTTAAAAACATTTTTCCCTCTATTGATCCTGGATTACATTCGGTCATACTTGAGTCTTCCAGAATTCCACATGCGACGTACAAATATTTGGTGCTTATAACATATAGTTCCATTTTTTACATTTGTCTAGCCAGCCGTTAGGGCACACCAAACCCTTTTATGCAAAACGTTCAACAAAATCGTTAGTTTCGTTTTGAAATTTTGATTCTTATTGCAAGAAGATTTCAGCTCCACTGTACAGTGAACCATTTTAAAAGATCTTTTTCTACATTCGTTTCTTCATCCTAATTTAACTTCTTTGCTCCATCCAGATTTTTTGCGACACTGCGATTCGTAATTCCCTTTTCTATGAATCTTTTTTCCTTCTCGAAAGTATTTTATTCTCATTACATGTATTTTTCTCTAGATAATAATTCTTTGAAATAACTACTTGCACAGCAATATATTGTGACGTTTGATATAAATAACGGTAGCATGATATTGATTAATTAAAATATTATATTTAGTTTATTTACGTCACACTATTATTTACAGATTATACATTGAAGTTATTAAACTCATTAAAAGATTATTAGAGTTCAAATGATGTGGTTTGTGAGGGAGGAGTTTCTTTTTGGGGTCCGCCTCAACGGAGGTTGTCAGACCATCCTCGTTCTCTCCCTCTGCTTCGGGGATCAGCGGTCGGCATCTTTAGCTTCCAGTTACATCCTGCTAGTCGGGAAAAGGGTCCCTCGTAGTGTCAAAGGTTGCCGGGGTGCTCTAAGGTGGGACCACGCAATAATTTTAAAGTTGCAGGTGCAAAATCACGTGTGGTCATTATTTCCACAAAGAAGCCGATTCACAGTTGTGTGACGGGAATCGTTACAATATGGATACATGGCTAGATTCCAATAAAAAAATATGAACTTAATCTAACTTTTACACTCTATTTTCTTTATTTATGTACTATCCATTTGTTCCATCCTTCGAAAAAAAAAAGTTTATGTAACGCATTCTGTCCTTTACAGTAAATAAGAGCATGACCTTATGGATTTGAGAGGACTAACAAAACATATTTCGCAGTTGAAATAATTTTACACATAATGAGTTTATTGTAACCCCTCGCTTATTTGACTCTTCCATATTAACAGTAAAGATTTCGCGCCCTCTACGAACAGAACAATCTTCAGTGATGGCCAAAGTTTCGCAAACTAAGTGACGTAAATACTATCCCCTGATCCCTTCCTAATTCTATGTCAACTGTTAGTTCTCTAGTTATGTATGTAAATATGTTTTGTTTTGCCCTAACAAACGTGTTTTAATAACTAGTGGACTCTTTTTAGTAAAAAACCCCTTTCCCCCTCCCCTTATTTTTTTGGCGCCCCCACGTAAATTTTTTGGAAATGTGTGGGGGGAATTTCGAAAAAAAGTAAGAAAGTAAAAACTGCATGTGCATAGAATTCTGAAGGTATAGAAATGTAATACTATGACAGCACTTATTTAATGGCTGTGAGAACTTTAAACACAATATAAAAATAACATCTGAGAAGCACATATATATCAGTATTTTGTGTCTGGCACCAACATCTTTGAAACAACCGCAAGCAAAAAACTTCCAACTGAAGGATTATAATCCTGCTTATTTAATTAGAACCAAAATAGATTATTCATAATATTTATTTATTTACAAAAAAAAATCGATGGCAACAATTTAAAAGAAAATACACATTTTACCATTTATACTAACAAGGTGTGTATAAACACCGAGTCTTGAAGAAATAATATTTGAAAAAATTGCAACCAGATATTACAAGATATATTCTACTATTGTCATAAGATCATGTTTTAATTATTCTCCTTGACCCAATCTAAATATTATCCTTCCCAGAAATATGCATTACAACAACATTGTTTTACGTCAATTTCTCAAACCTTAAAAGAAGGACTATAGATGGTAAAACTAAGAAATAACCTATTTTTAAAACGAAAATATGACGATATATTTAATCTAGATTGCGGTTAAAATTTCAGTTGTACGTTTTATAAAACATTTTTAAAAAAATGAAATATTGTTTGTTTTTATTGGCACTGGATATTATAACTCGTATCATATAGTGAAATTAGAAATTCAAAAGATGTTTTTTGGTATTTTGTTCAAAATTATAAAATTTTAAAATATTTTAAAAAGGATTTTATTAATTAGGAAATATACCGTAAAATCCGGCGTATAACGCGCTTTTTTAAACAAAAAAAAATAAGACAAAATTTATGGGTGCGTTATACGCCGGGTAAAAAAAGGATAGTTTTAAAAAATTTTTTAAAAAAAAAAGACCCGCAAAAAATTAAGCTTTTTTAATTGACCCGAAATACTGTTTTTTTTAAAAAAAAAAAATGACATTTTTTGTGAACAAAGGGGGTTTTGCAGTTCTGGGAAATATACTATTTCTTAAAAAATTTTGGAATAATACCTGGGAAAAAAAGAACTTCAAAACATAAAGAACATTGCACATTTTCCCGGGTTTCTTTTCGTAAAATGGGGAGAAACCCCGGTTTAAAAGGCCGAATACCCCTTAAAAATTAAAATTACAGCTTAAAAGGGTGGGGGGCATTATACCCGGTGTGCACTGTACCCCCGGTTTTTATGATTTTTTTAAAAGGGGTTTTTTTTAAAATTTCGATTAATCTACCACTGGCCCCCCGTAAATGCAAACACCAAAAAAGGCAAGAGATAGCCCCAACAAAATTTTTTTTTAAAGAGTAACATGTGAACCAAGTATCAAATAAATTAAATTTATAGACTTCGTGAAGTGTGGCCCCCGCCCAGAATAAAGTAGGTAGCCGCCATTGTTGGAGATCGCCGCTGCCCACCCCCGGCATTGATTCAAAGAGACTTTGGATGTGTTGGGGGGGAAAAAAAGGCCCAAAACCCTTCCCACACGTTGCCAAAAGTTGATCTGGTGGGGGCAGCGGGGGGTGTAATCTGGGTCAATCGTTGAGAAAACCAGGACCACAGGGGTTTTTCTATCGGTAAAAGACCCGGGAGAGGGGGCCGGGCCCGGGGGAATCAATTCAATCTGGTGTTTGGGAAAAACCTTTTGGACAATCTTTCATTTGGGCCATTATCCTGTTGAAATAGGTTGCGGCCCAAAACCCCCGGAAGGGGGAAAAGGGCAACTGGCTCCCCCGGAGATGAAAGCGCTGTCTTTTTAAAAAGTACCGGCAATGTTTCAGGGGGAGTGCGGGGAGTTGAACCCAATACCCCCCCATCAAAATCCCCGGTGCAGGACCAGTGGGGTGGTGCATAAAATTTGTTTAGCATCCTCTCTGCACGGTTTTCCAGACTCGAATCCGACCATCGTGGTGTTGCAGACAGAAGCGTTCGAGTGAAAACTTTATTCCATTCTCCCGGGCCCACACCCTTCTTTCATCGCACCATTGGCGGCGGAGATCTGTGGTTTGCTAAAGGGTGGCCGCTAGGGGACCCCCCTTGGGCAGAAAGACCACCTCCCAAACGGCGCCCGAATGGTACGCGAAAGACACGAATGACGCGTTACAGACTCAATGTGCGGGCTCTGAGATGGGCCCGGGCGATCCCGTCACTGCCATGGGGGCAATTTGCCTGTTCCCCGGAAGTGGTGCACTGAGGTGGATGCGATCGACCACTTTCGGTCCGTCGTACCCCTCCTGCATCTAAAGGCACTTTCCGGGCATTACAGTTGTTTGGTTTCGTCCAACACGACTACTAAATTTCCCTAAAAAGATAATCCAAAACCCGGTAGGCCAAAACCCCCCTTTTCCCTTGTCGAATTTAAAACTTAAAATCCAAACTTCTGCTTTTTCAAAACCCTCCGTTTTTTTTTTGGCCAAAAAAAAACACTTTTCCTGCCGTTTAAAATCGGAAATCCAAGCCCTTGGGGTGGCGTTTTTGAGGTGGGGCCCCCCAGGCCCTTTTATGTGTGTCTGCGCTAAAATTTTAATCATTTGCATACCCCTTTTCCGCAAAATGCATGGGAAAATTTCATGTTTATTTCGCAAGCTTCCCCATTTCTTAGATTGGCCAATTAATTTCCCTTTCCCAAAAATTTCTTTTAAATTTATTTAGGAAATCTTATCTTATAATGAGTTTGGAAACATAATTGTTAGGACTAGCCCCAAACCGTAAAATTTCCGGGTATTTTTTTAAACAAAAATTTGTATTTTTAGCAAAAATTTTAAATTTTTAAAATTTTCGACTTATTTTTAAAAGTCGCCCTTTTTAACCAAGCATTCCCAATTTTTTAAAAAATTCCCCATTTTTTAATTATTGTTTCCGAAGGGACAAAATTAAAAATTGTCTGTTACAGGGGAGGGGACGTTTTTAATTCAATAAAAATTGGATTTAGTAAAAATCCGGGAATTTTTTTTTGGGGGGTTTTTAAAAATTTTTGTAAAAATTTTTCATTTTTAAATTTCATTTTTTCCCAAGGAAAAAATTTCCCCCTTACTATTGAAAAAAATTTCGAAAGGTTAGAAATTTTTCAAAATCCCAAATATAAAATTAATAAGGAATTTCCAAAATTTGGTTAGTCTCAGCAGTATATAAGGTGAATCAAAAATCTTGCTCTGATTGTAAAAAAATTCGTTACAAAATAACCATTTAATATAATAATATTTTTTATATCATTGGATAGGTAGGTTTTGGTAGAGTGTGTTAAAAAAATCCCAAATAAAATTTAATCCCCAAAAAGCATTTTGGAAAGGGTTCAAAAACCCATTGTGTTTTTGGGTTTTTAAGGGGCGAAAAATGGCCTTTAAACCCGTTCAGCGAAAAAATTACGACATTGTTATAGAAACAAATTTCCTAATGCAAAATCAATAAGAGGCGGTGGTATATTAAATTTTTAAAAAGAAACAAGCAGTTTTAAAAAGATCTTCCTAAAATGAAAAACCCTTTAAATAGAAGAAGGCCTGTTTTGGGAAACCACGTTCGACAATCGTTTCAAATGAGTTCTACAAAATCAATTTGCGAAGCATCATGTGAACTTCAAAATACCCCAAATATTTTTTGGGAAAATAAAAAAAAAGGGCAAGGGTTTAAATCTATCTTTTTAAAAACATGAAAAAAAATACGGGGAACTGAATTTCCCGTTCACACGGGGGCATTCTCCAAACAAAGTAGGCTACTTTGGGAAAAGAGGTAAATATAATCCAATGAAAAAAAAATCATTTCAGAGTACTTACTATATATCCAACTAAATATGTCTATGTCTAATTATAACAGTTTGAGCATAATAAACACAGGGAAAATCGCTTAACACGAAACTAAGAGGATTGAAATATTTCTTCGTGTTAAAGGATATTACAAAAAAAAACAAAAAAAACCCACATAAATTTAACAAAATTAAGTTTATTAGAGTACATTTTATTTACATAGATATGTTTATATGCATGTATTTTAAAAAAAACAAAGAAACAAAAAACCATTGTCAACAATTTGTTTTTAGTCATCCATTTTTTATTCATTTTCCCTACTTTGGAAAACTGCGTCCAGATAAATTTCGTATACTTTTTAAAGATATTCCTCATTTCGGGTGATTGGGTAGGAAAGGGCTTATATTCATTTTGGTTTTGTAGTCGAAACGGCACAATTTTTTTTGAGCCGAAAAAAACTCCAAAAAATTTTTTTTTGCCATAAAAATTGGGGGCGTACACATATAATTATCATCTACGGCAATGGGACCAGCCAAAATAAGCTTTCTCAAACAGAATTTCCCAAAAAAGGAAAAAAACTTTTTTGTGTTAAGCGATTTCTGTTTTCGTGTTAAGAGAAAAATAAATGAAAAAACCCGGGATCGTGGAACCCCTGTATTATTTTGCGTTAACCGATTTTCCCCCTTTAAACGTTTTTGGGTTAAAACAAAATGTACTGTATTTATAACCAGGGCAAGACTTTGGGTTCACTTTATGCATCCTTTAAACCACGGGACACTATTACGCGGAAAGGTCAAATGGACTTGGTGTAGGCTTTCCTGCTCCATGGGGATTAGAAACAACAACAAAACAGCGGTCACCAAACTTTTTGACCTCACGGACCAGCAATTAAATCAAAAAACCCGCGGACCAATAAAGAATTTTTAAAGAGTTAAAA
Organism: Trichonephila inaurata madagascariensis; assembly: GCA_019973955.1. Lineage (NCBI taxonomy): Eukaryota > Metazoa > Arthropoda > Arachnida > Araneae > Nephilidae > Trichonephila > Trichonephila inaurata. Next base: position 1,000,663 of record BMAV01011953.1, read on the forward strand.
TATTTATAAAAAATTTGGGTCTAAGAAAAACAATCAATGTATATTAAAAAATAGCTTAACGTGATGAGTGATTATATTTCCCCATTTTTTTTGGGCCGGGGAAAAATTTTTCCCCAACCTTTGGGGGCCTCCCCCAAAAAAGGGAAAAACTCTTTTTGTATTTTTTTCAATAAAAGAATTTAAAATTTAAATTTAATGTTTCATCAAAAGGCAACCGTAAAATTTTGTGGAAAATTTATTGGTAATATAATATATTTATTTAAGTTTGTTAGTATCCAGTTATCTTTTATTTTTGTAAAAAATAACAAAATAAAATTAGGAAAAAAATGAGTCCCGCAATTGAATGAGTTAAAACCTTTAAAAGAGGAGCCTCTTTCCTCCAACGTATCTGAATCTGAGAAGTGTTTAATTCAAATGTCATGGCCCTCGTTGGAAGATAGGATATTTCACACGAAATTTTTGGTACCCAAAAACCAAAAAAAAAAATAAAAAAAAATTAAAAAAAAGGAATAAAACTAGGGGGGGAAAACAGCGTGAACATTTTTTCCCTTTAGGGAAAAAACCTTAAAAAAAGTTTGATTAAGAAATTTTCTGTTTTTTAAAAAAAGTGGGGAAAAAAAATAAAGCAGCACTTTTACTATGACCAGCAACCCATTATTGTTTCCCAACAAGGGTTCCCCCCAAAATAGCCTTTTTAAATATATAAAAAGGAAAAATAAAAAATTGTGTTTTATGTGCACTTTTTTAATAAAAAACCTTTAAAATTCCTTTTTTGAAAACGTTGGGGGGAACGTAATTTTAAAAAAACATTGGGGGGGTATTTTATGTTTGGGGTTTACTTAGATTAAATAAGTTAAAAAATTTTTTTAAAGGGGTGTTTTGACAAAAAAAAATTAAAACAAATAAATATTTTGGCAAAAAAAAAAATTTTGAATAATCTTTTTTTCCCAAAAAATTTTCCCTTTTATAAAAAAAGCTTCTAAAATAATAATTTCGCGCGCGCACGCTTTTATAGGTAAAAGACTTCCCAGGGGGTTTCAACTTATGTTTTTGAAAAATTTCATTTTTCGAGTTACAACCCATTGGGAAAAAATTATGGGTAAATTTTTTTTAAAATTTCTCCCCTCTGTTGTTAAAATATGGATAAAACCTACCAAATTTATATATTTCAAAAAAATTTTAGGTTTTTAACCCCCCTTGAAGGGTTAAAACTTTATACAGGCAAAAAAATTATTATAATAAAAGGTTTTTTTTAAAAAGGGTATATTTTGAAAAGGGTTATTCTATGTTCATTTTTTTCAAAAATTGGGCCCCAAAAATTTTTTTTGTAATACCATTCCAAAAAAAAATTTTTTAATTTTTTAAAACTAAGTGACTCTAAAAAATAAAATTTTCCATTTTTTCCGGCCCCCCTTTTTTAAAATCACGGGTTCCGGGAACTTAAATCGGAATTTCCTTTAAACCAAAACATATCCTAAAAAAGCAGGATCAGCGTTCCTCACTAAACCCCCTTTAAAACTTTGGTGGAAGTTACCTCTCTAGTGATTTTTAAACATTATCCGGTTTAAAAACCAAACCCAGGTGGGACATACACCGTGACTAATGCCTTTTTTAAAAAAATTCCACACACCACACTTTGGAACTTATAAACATCAGAAAACCTTTTAAAAAGTTTAAAAGGAAAATTCAGAATAACAATATATATAAAAAAAAAACTAAAAACTCAAATATTTTTAGATTTATCGATCACAGCTTGCATTGTTTAAAAATAGTTAAGTTTTAAATTGAATTATGAATCACAATTTAGCATACATGAAATATTCACGAATCATCAAGGGGACAAACTTTTCAGTAGGCCTTTTTTTTTGTGCGTTTTTTAAAATTTTGGGATTTTTAACCAAAACTCTTTTGGGCCCTATAAAAAAACAGGTTTTGCGTATAAAAAAAAAGCTTCAATATTAAAAAAATGGTAGAAAATGATAAAAAACAAAATATCTCAATAATTTGAAGTTCTTTTAAAAATTGTCTGCAAAAAACAATATTTTTAATTTTAAAAATTAAAAAAAATTTTTAAAAAAAAAAGCATCAGTATTAATATGTTACAATTTTTGAAAGTAAAACTTGGGTATGTCAAAATCATTCGATTTTAAAACGAAGAAGGAAGATAAAATTGAAAAAAATTTCCGGTTTAAAGGGAAAAAATTTACATCAAATTTTTTTTACGGGTTCCCAAATAATTTACCCATTTTCAATTTTTTTGGGTTTTTTTATAAATAAATGTGCTTCATGTCCAAAATTAAAAGGGCACAAACATACAATCTGTGAAAACTGATGAACTAATTACTGCGTTACCAAGAAAATTTAGCACAAAAGACATATTGTAATGTCAAAAAAAATAAGCCAAAAAATTGGGAAAAAAGTTTGATTTTTGAATTGTATAATAAAATGTCGGCACAAGATTAAGTTTGAATAAAAAAATAAGGGTTTTGAGCATCCAATTCCATGCACGCGCTCAAAATTGTGTGATGTTAATTTTTAGAAGAAAAAACTGCCGAATAGAAATTATAACCCAAGGGGGATTTTTGAAATTTTTTCAAAGGAAAATTTGGGTTTAAAATAAAGCGTTAAAATTTGGGTTTGGGGGTTAATTTTAGAGAACTGGGTTGTTTATATTTTTGGGGAAAAAAAATTTTATTCCCCAATTTTATTCCAAAAATTAAAAAAAAAAAAAAAAAGGAAATCAATATAAAAAACATTCAGAAAAATCTCCTCACAAGAATAATATTTTTTTTTCTTTTTAAAACGTATTTGGTGCGAAAAAAATGGTTTTTGTTGACAACAAAAATATGCTGGAATAATTTGTTGACAATGCTTGGGGAAAAAATTTTTTGATTTTTTTGAAATAAATTTATGATGAATTTAAAAAATCTGGCAACAAACCAATCACAGATATGAAGCCCAATAAAAAACTGGTTTAGAAAAACTATGCAATCGAAATGGGAATTGGTAAGTATCATAGGATTATTCGGTTTCATTTTTTTGGAGAAATGAACCAATAAAAAAAAATTCAGAATTTGCTATGAATATTAAAAGTTTTCTTTGTACTAAGGAAAAATACGCAATGATAGTTCAGTTGGATCAATGTAACATCCAGATTTAGGGAGAAAGCATACTGCTACTACAGTTACTGTTGATCTTCCCCTGTTTACCCCAAAAAAAATTCTTTTTAAAGAAAAAACTAAAATAATTAGAAAAATTTTTTTTGAGGGGGTCTCCGGGCCAGTTCTTCCGGGGGTTTCCGGGGGGAAAATAAGCCCCCGCAAAGTCAGGTTTTTGGGGCCCCCAAAACCCGGGACTTTCCAGGCGTCAGTCAGGCTTTTTAGCTCTCCTAGAGTCCTGGGCCTCCCCACTGCGGGGTGTACGTTACCCACTAGTTTTTCCATATAGGGGGAAGCTATAAACCGGGGAGAAATCTTTTTAAAGTTGGAAAAATGGGGAAAGAAAGGGTTTAAAAAAAAAAAACAAGGTCCTGTTTTGTTCTTCTTAAAGAGTTCTAGCTTGAGCAAGAATTGCAGTCATTTGATCCAACTAAACAATTCCTCCAACATCTGCTGAAGGAAAGGGATTATTTTGTAATGCTGTATTGTTCATAATAAAGCCAAGAACCAGGTTGGGGAGATAAAAAATTTTTAAAAAAATAATTCGCGTGCTGCCTTATATAAGGAAAAGACTTCTCCAGAGGGCTCAACTTTTGATTTTTGAAAAATTCACATTATTTTCAGAGTTACAACCCATTGAAATTATTATCGGCGTATTTTTCTTAAAATGTCTCCCCTCTGTTGTCGGAAAATATGGATAAACCTACTTCTAAGTTATATATTTCAAAAATTCTAATTGAGCCTCTGTAGAGAGGTCTGAGCTATATACAGGCAAAATATAAAATTTATAATAGAAGCTTTTTTCAAAAAGGAGAATATTTTGAAAATGGGTCATTCTATGTTCATTTTTGTCAAAAAAATTTACTTAAATAATTTTTATTGTAATACTATCCTTAAAAATTTTATATACATTTTAATCTAGTGCACACTAAATATCATAAATACACTGGTGTCAAAATTTAAAGCAACAATGTAAAATTTAGCAGATAGCCATGAAATTGCAGAAAAGGAGGTCTGGAGATCAGTACAGTGAACACATAAGTCAGTAGAAACGTCATGCGTATGCAAATATCAGGAACAAAACGAACAAAACGTCAGAAGCGATGTGAGCGTACGCAAAAGCGTGATGTCGGCCCCACTGCTCAACAGTAGAATAAAATGAAGGACGGAGACGCAATTCAACATATTCGCTGAAAGTGCCAGTGAGTCAGTTCGTAAAAATATGGCTAGAAGAAATCACCTGGACGACTTCACACGTGGAAGAATGATCGGAAAAGCTGGAGGAGGGGCGTACTGTCACCAGTGTAGCTGCAGAGTTCGGAATCAAAAAAAAGTGTCCTTTCGCGCGCTTGGAAAGCGTTCAAAACCACAGGTACAGCTGTTAGAAGGTTGGTGGTGGTCGCCCGAGGACGACAACTGCAAGGGATGACCGATATATCATCCTGCAGGTGAAAGAGGTCGACAGCAGTCAGCAAGCGCCATTGCTCCAGAAACTCTGTACAGCAACGGGTCGACAAGTGTCGTGGTTTACTGGCCATACTCCTTCACAAAGGGGGGCCCGTTCGCCAGCCGTCCGAACGCTGCCTCCTGTTGAAAGTTGGCCACCGAGGCCCGTTTACAGTGGCCAGAGAGCACAAAACTGGACAACTGATCAATGGATCGTGTCCTCTTTACGGATGAGAGTCGGTTCAGTACCAGAAGCGATTCTCAACGCGTTTTGATTTGGAGAGATCGGGACCGGTTTTATCCAGTAACATCAAGGAAAGAACACCGTTACGGTGGTCCTGAGTTCTTGTCTGGGGGGGCATTATGCTGAACGGGCGAACTGAGCTTCACATTTTCGACAGAGGGTCTGTAACCGGGGATCGCTATTGTGAGGAGGTACTTCTTCCCCATGTGCGTCTTTTGCGAAGTGCCATTGACCCAGACTTCATTTTTATGGATGACAATGCACGGCCCATCGCACTCTTGCTGTTGAGGAGCTGCTGGAAAGTGAAGATATCACTCGAATGGATTGGCCAGCGTGCGCCCCAGATTTAAATCCCATCGAACATGTGTGGGATGCTTTGGGAGACGTATTGCCACACGCTTACATCATCCGGAGAACAACCAACAACTCAAACAGATGTTGATTGAGGAATGGGCACTCCTACCTCAAGAAATGTTGCACCAGCTGGTTCTGAGTATGCGGAGACGGTGCGAAGCAACCATTTGTAGTAAGGGGAGGACATATACCATATTAAGGAATATCTGCTTGTTGTTCTTCCTGTTGGATTGACAATCATGAATCACGATACTATGCGTTCAATAAAGCTTGTTTTTGTTTGATTCCATACCATATGCGTTGTATTCCTTTTTCAGCGCCGATGCTTTCGTCATCCTTTACGTACATCATACTCTCCCTCATTTCAGAATTTCAAGTCTCTCAGATGATTTTTCGTGAAGTTATGGCAATAAACCCACCTGTTGCTTAAGTTTTGCACACCAATGTATTATCCATTTATACGCTTTTGCAAAATCATGGTTTCGAACGTATAGTCGGATACCTTAAACCTAAAAAATATCCTAAAAACTGAAGGATCAGCGTTCCTCACTAAAACCTACATGAAGGCTATTGGTGGAAGTTACCTCTCTAGTGATTTTTAAACATTATCAAGTGACGAGGCCAATGCCAGGTGTACATACACCTTTGTGAGCTGCCTTTTTTTAAAACTTCCACACCACACTTTGGAACTTAAAAACATCAGAAAATCTTTAAAATGTTTAAAAAAATCTCTAGAATAACAATATATATAAATAATTACATAAATTAACTCAAATATTTTTAGGTTTATCGATCAAAGCTTGCATTGTTTAAAAATAGTTTAGTTTTAAATTGAACTATGAATCACAATTTAGCATATATGAAATATTCGCGAATTATCAAGGGGCAAACTTACAGTAGACTTTTATTTGTGCATTTATAATTTAGGATATATGTTATAACTTTAAAAATTCTTAAACTTGCTCAAATAACCAAAAAAGTTCGTAAAGATTTTTTCAGTGTAAAAATGGCTTCAATATTAAAAGTATAGCCTAAAAATGGTAGAAGACGATAAAAAAAATATTTCAATAATTTGGAGTTCTTTAAAGTTGTCGTCACAAAATACGAATACTTTTTTAATCTAAACTTAAAAAACATTTTTTAAAAAATGCATCAGTATTAATATGTTATAATTTTTCGAAAGTAATAATTCTTAGTGCGATGTCAAAATCATTTGATTTTTAAAACATGCCAAGAAGGAAGACAGATTAAGAAAAAAAGTTTCAAGGTTTTCAAAGCAAAAATGGTGACATCACAATTGTTTTACAGTTCTGAATAATTTGACCTGATTTTCAGTCGTTTCTTGGATTTTTGATAGTAAATGTACATTCATGTCCAAAATTAAGGTCACAAACATACAATCTGTGAAAACTGATGAACTAATTACTGCGTTACCACGAAATTCAGCACAGTAGACATATTGTAATGTCAGAAAAAATATAGCAACATAACAATATGGAAAAGATTTTGATTGTGAGTTGTAATAGTGTCGGCACGAGATTAAGTTTGAATAAACAATGAGTTGTGAGTATCACACCAATGCTATGAACGCGCTCAATACTTGTGTGATGTTGACTTATAGAAGAAAATACTGCCGAGATAGAAATTATAACACAAGGAGATAATTTTGAAAGTGATCAAGTGAAGAATTTAAGATTAAGATAAAGCGTTAGATTTAGAATTTGAAGGTGGTTAATTTGAACAGATGCTGTTTCATATAGTTTATGCAGAAAAAAATTATATGTCTAATTATATTCTATAAAATTATAAAAAAAAAGAGTCAATATAAAATTATTCAGAAAGTCTCCTCACAAGAATAATATTTTATAAAATGCTTTTAAAGCAGTGTTTGGCTGCGAAAAGATGGTTTGTGTTGACAACAAAATATGCTGGAATAATTTGTTGATAATGCTTGGAATATTTTTAGATTTTTAGAAATAAATTTATGATGAATTTAAAACTCTGACAGCAACTAATCAGATATGAAGCCAATAAAAACTGGTTTAGAAAAACTATAGATGAAATGGGAATTTGTGTATCACTTGGTTATTCGGTTTCATTTTTTTGGAGAAATGAACCAATAAAAAAAAATTCAGAATTTGCTATGAATATTAAAAGTTTTCTTTGTACTAAGGAAAAATACGCAATGATAGTTCAGTTGGATCAATGTAACATCCAGATTTAGGGAGAAAGCATACTGCTACTACAGTTACTGTTGATCTTCTGTGTTTACCAAATAAAATTCTTTGAAGAAAAACTAAAATAATTATTGCAAGACTTTTTTCGAGGGAGTCAATCACAGTCCAGTTCTTCCAGTGGCCTTACGGGGAATATAAGCCTACCAAAGTCAGGTTTTGGGCCTCAAACCCAAATACTTACTAGGCGTCAGTCAGGCTTTTGAGTCCTGGACCTCCCGCACTGCGGGGGTGTACGTTACGCCACTGAGTACTTTATACTCAGAAGAGAGCATATAAACTTCGGAAGAGAAATCTTTAACGTTGGAAAATGAGAAAGAAGGATTCACTCGAAGACAAAGTTCTGTTTTGTTCTTCTTAAAGAGTTCTAGCTTGAGCAAGGATTGCAGTCATTTGATCCAACTAAACAATTCCTCCAACATCAGCTGAAGGAAAGGGATTATTTTCTAATGCTGTATTGTTCATAATAAAGCCAAGAACCAGGTTGATAATAAAAGCATAGATTGCCAATGTATTCTTAAACTATGCTTTAAAAATGAATAATTTATGTATTTTAAGTTTATTTTGTTGCTCAATATACAAAGGAGTATACATATTGGAATTTTTAAATATCCTTATCTTTTGCGTAAATACTCGTATAACTGATATCAATAAAAGCAATTATTTTTAGATTTTTTTTCTTTCTTACTCGAAATTTTAACGCATTCCTGGGAGTAATTTATGTTTCCGGGAAGAAAAAGTACAAGGTAATCGGAAACCCCTCTAACTACACAGCAATATAATTCCATTTATATATGATAAAAGAGAAGAATTTTATTTCAATATTATAAAAGTTCCTCATTGGGAGAGTAATGTACATGTTTCTGTATTCAGAAATATTGTTATTAATTATATACAACGTAATAAATTTCTTGTGTCAAAGAAATCAGACATTATAAATAACTATAAACATTTTACTAAATATTGCTTAAATCAGAAATACCCAATTAATTTTATTAATAGTTATATAAATAAAGCTATTCAAAATAGTTAGGATTAAAATTATGAGATTGTGATAATAGTTTATTACTATAAACTTAAATATTTTATTGTTATAGTTATCTCCATAATCTAATATTAGATTAGAAATTACTTACTATTATTTTATTCATACTTACGCTGGTGTTATTATAGTTATGCTATAATATTCAACTCTTATTAATTTTTATTTCCATTCTTTTTATTTTTTTGTTAAGTGCTACATTTCAGCCATTCTTTTGATTTAAATCTGTATTAGGGTATAGAATCTGGCAACAAATTAATGTTTGCACTCAGATTTAGCGCAGGCTTTGCATTTGTAAGTGCAATTTTTAGGTAAGTTACCTCTATCTTGTAATGGATTTAGATATTTCTATCCATTATTTCCTATTGGTTTTTGCTCAGTGTTATTTACAAAAAGGGGAAGATTGGCTGGCCAAAAACATGTTCAACCCACTTTTATATAAATTATTTTTATATAATAGCTGTCCTAAGTCAGTAATGTTCATAACACTGCAGCATCCATTTTATATTTATAATCTCGATTACTCTTTTGTCCTTCATTGTGTGATTTTCCTGCTGTCTATGTGTTTGTCAAATGTTATTGTTTGGATGTTATCTCTTGTTTGTAGAGAATTGGCCTATATATATATATATAGAGAGAGAGAGAGAGAAAGATAGATATATATACTTTATTCATTTTGAAGAAAATGTCAGATTTCTATACTTTTTTTTGTGAAGTACAGTATGTATTTTCCAATGATACTCTCATACAGATTACCCCCGAAAAAAATTTAACAAACTTAAAAATATCTGGAACTATTCAATGTACAAATTTAAAAAAAGTTATAGTACCATAAAATCCGATGAATAACGAGCACTTTTAACACAAAAAATAAGATAGAAATTTACAGGTGCACGTTATACGCCAGGTATAAAAATGATAACTTCAAAAATAAAAAAAGAGATGATCATAAAAAAAATTAGATTTTCTACCCACATCAAAATACTATTTATTTAAAACAAATGACATTCCTTATGAATTTAAAGGGTTGTAGTTCTAGAAGTATACTAAATCCTAGGATTATACCTCGAACAAATGACTTCAAAACATAAGAGCATTGCATATGTATATTTTAGAATACTTCATAGAAAAGGAGGTGCGCGTTATACTGTGAATATATCTAAAAATTAAAAAATACAGTCGTATATACGTCGTATTTTACGGTAATTTATCAATTCCTCTTTATCCTTTCTGAAAACTACATTTTATTCTGTTTCTCATTATCATCAATATATACAAAGTGTCTTTAAGTTTCATTTCCTTAAAATACTTTTTTAGTATGTATTCATATTTATAAAAAACTACGCTTTAACATTTATATCAGGTAATTTTGTATTCAAGTTCCCTTATCATTAACAGATACTGTTTCAAAATCTCCAATAATTACATACCATATCCGGGAAAATAAATGTAAAATATGTGTTACAAAACAAGATATCAATCATATTTAATTTGACAGTGGATAATGAAATGCGTGTATCAGTTAAGATTAATGGTTAAAATAATTGTCACAAATTATAAATTTATTGTAATAAGTGACTAAGAGGTCAATTAAAGAGCAACTACATTATGTATTAAGTGTGTGTTAGAAACAATAAATATATTTTTGCTCACAACGATTGGCGAGCTAAACGGTCTGCAAGGACGGACGGATTACAACGAGGGACAACCGCTTTGGCAACCAAACTGATTTAGAAACGTGATATGAATACATTTTATTTATGAATATGTGTGTGTATATAAATTTATTCCCAAAAAGAACCTGTTGTGAAGACCGACATTTTATATAGGATTATTCGAAAGATAACAATGAAACATTAACTTCACCGGTCAGAAAATCTATGAAAGTTAGAATCTGTTGTTGTTTCTAATACCTAGTCAAGCTATCTAAGATTAGACCAACTCCATCAGTCCGTTTACTTAAAAAAATCCAAGAATAAAAGAAGTTTTAAAAGAGGTTTTAAAAATGCCTCGTACACAAGTTAAAATGTGTTCAGGTGATGCCTGAGCATACACAGAATCTAAAAATATATTTAGATATACACTGAAGTGCCACTGAATTCGGGATAGCAAGGGCTATGCAAATTATGTAGTGCTGCGCATCATTTATGCGCAATTGGTATTACGCGGACTGTGGTTGTTCTGAATTAGTTGTTTGAATTGTCAGTATGGATAAGCTGCCTGATTTAGATGCCTTCGATCGCGGACAAATCCTAGGTGCGCAACGCATGGGTCATTCAATTTCCGAAATCCTCAGACAGTTAGGATTTTCAAGGTCGACAGTGTCAAGAGTATCCCAAGAATACATGGATTTTGACAAAAAACTAGCGATCAGGCAAACTGCTAAGGACAATTAGCCTTGATAGTGCGTGGTGAGGGACGGCTCAGGCGTATTGTATTTTAGCCAGCGAAGCCAAACATTACCTCAAATTACCACCTAGTTGAATGACGGTTCCAGTCATACATTCAGTAAACGGACTGTGCAACGCTCGCTTCACCGTATGGGTTTCGGGAGCCGTCGACCTACGAGAGTACCATTGCTCAATGCTCATCATCTGGATGCACGTCTTGCCTGGGCAAGAGAGCACAAAGACTGAAGTGTAGAGGACTGGAAACGAGTAGCATGGAGTGATGAGTCTCGATTCCGACTACTAAACGCCGACGGGTGGCTGAGAATATGGTGTCAGGCTCATGAAGCCATTGATCCTGCATGCCAGGTTGGAACTGTACAAGGGCATGGTGGCTCAATCATGATCTAAGGTGTTTTTTCGTGACACTCTTTGGTGCGTATGGCAACCTCCCTCAATGCAATTCGGTACGTAGAGTTGCTGGGTGATCACCTCCATCCGTTTATGCTGTTCTGTTATCCGCACGGTAATGTAGTTTTCCAGCAAGACAACTGTACCTCTCACAATTCCCGGTTGGCTACTAGCTGGTTGGATGAACATTCCTCTGACTTTTCTGTCGTAAATTGGCCACCTAGAATCCCAGTCTTAAATCCTGTTGAACATCTTTGGGATGTTTTGGAACAAGGCGTGAAAGGCCATCACACAGCACCAACGAACCTTACTGAGTCATGGACAGCGTTAGCCAATATTTGGCAAGTCATTTCCTTGTTACGTTTCCAGAAACTTGTTTAATTTATTCCTCGTCGTGTGGCAACTGTTCTCAAGGCCTGATGAGGCCAAATTCGTTACTTTGTAGGTATTCCTTATTCAGTGCATATAAAGACGAGGCGAGTGTCAAGGTGTCAAGGATTACTTTAACGATGAACATATTGAATTATTGATGTTGTTATAGTCGCATTGATGAGGAGTCTTTTGTTCACATATACTCCACTTTATTAAACATTTAGACTCCCACACTCAATAAACATCTAGACGACACTTACTTCCGGCACAAACAAAGAACCTATAATATAAATACAACACGCGCGTTACAACATTACGAAGACAAAAGAGAGGCGGATTTTCCACAGAGTCTAGGTTTTTATTTGAAGCAGCAACCGGAAGTTACTAACTCGTATAACTTTCGTGGACGTAGAATATTATTGGTGGAAAGATATCGTACATGATGCTTATATATGATTATTTTAAAAACGCAAAGCTATTAATTTCTTAGCGATACAGTTATGGTTATTCCCTTCAGGCGGACAGGCAATAATTAATTATTTACGTGAGAGTCTTAAGGGTAAGAACGGATTAATTTTACATCTTAACCTGTTCAGGACCAGGCGACTTTTCCTGTTAAGCCTAACACCATTTAAAAATTCATATAAAATCATTACTGTAATAAAATATAGCAAAATTTATATTTAATAATCATTCCAAATTTCATACGTTCCAAATTCAAATACGTTCTGTGGCCTGTGATCACAGGCCTCAAAACGGGTAAAACGCTATCTCACATATGACACCGTATTCCCTGAAGTGATCACATATGTGTGATCATGGCTCTGAACGGGGGTTAAATAACATTTAATTTTACAAATTAAAATGTTGTTTAAGATGAAATTAAAGGGAATTATTATATAAATATATGAGTGAGTTTGTGTTTGTTAACGCCACATTATAAGGCAATTCGAGGGCTGTTGGCGAAATGCCTAAGAGAACCGAGATTACCCGAAAGAGGTTTAGAGCTACAAAATGATCCCCCGGGAAACAACTACCCCCGCGTTTAATCTTTATTGAGCAAAATCATAGTTATACATTTTATACGGTAGCACACATTAAATTAACATACTATAAATTAAAGGTAAATGAAACGAAATACATATGCTATTGCAAGGTACACACATACAAACCTGAACGTAATAGTAAAGAATATAAAGGGTAAGAGAAGGAAAAATAATATATACATTATTCCAGCATTCTTGCAAATACATCAAAAGTAATATACAGTAGAACGTTGTTTATCCGAATCAATTGGGACCGGACACCGTTCGGATACGCGATGGTTCGGATAACCGAACACCGAAGGAGATCCATGCAGTATATGAAACCGGACACTATACGAATATTGAAAATCATCACATGAGGGAAACGTGCTTGAAGAAAAAGAAAATTAGGTGCAAAATGTCGCATTTTACCTTTAGTGAAAATAATCACTTATTTTCGCTGTACAATTGACACCTTCGTTTTTTCGTTGCAAGGTCTCTGATTCTCTTGAGCAGCAGTACTTGAGTAGAACAGCTCTCTGATTGTTGTTCGTACCACTCCATAACTGTCTCTAACGCAGAAGACGCGTCAGCATCTTTTGATTCAAGTTTTGACTCAAAACTTAAGATGGTTTCTCGGCTTTTTTTTTACGTCAGTAATTGTTGACTTTCCAACTTTATAAAACTGTGCTAGAGACGCTCCACTTTCTCCCTTTGCGAGACGATTCAATATTTCAAGTTTTGTTTCTATGTTCAAGATGTTGCGCTTCCGTTTTGAATTCGAAGCCGTAGCAGTTCACAACTCAACAAAGGAGCACATATACACCCCCTGACTTAGAAACAAGCTGACCTAATATTCCGCGCAGACGTTTACCAACACACAACTGAAATTCCCCAAATATCCCTGACTTTGGGTTTTCCCGTCACTTTTGGCCTCACGCGAAACAACTGTTGAGCATTGCACTGGCGACGGACATCAAAACTGTGAACCCTGGTCAAATGACAAGGACAACACCTAAGCTAGCACTTCCCTCTTCAAATTAACACCCCATGCCAAAGGGGAAACAGTGAATACCGATAGATTCAACGTACATCCGTTCTTCACAGCTAGTCTTCAGTGGCATTAGAGCTTGATCTCATGATATGTCGGTCACTCCTTGAATATACTTTAAAGTCGGCGCATTTATGTGTTGAATTCATCTGAAGCTATTGAACCCAGACTCATCAACCAATGAGAGAACCTACCCCTCACATTATGTACGATCAAGTGATCGGGAGCCTTCTTTTTTGACGTACCCTCAACATTCACTTTGTGTACCCCACTTTGAAAATCATTGCACTAAACTTAAACGAAATGTTACAATACTGATTCAGGGTCAAATATGGTATGAAATAATCGAAGGTTTTGTTTAAAAGGAAAAACGAACAAACACAACATCGATTCAATCAGTCGATGAGCTTTTTATTTACGAAATTCTCATATATAACATGTGTTATTTCCTTTCTTCATATTAATTTTTGACCATTTTAGTCTCTGTCAAAAGTTTAGTCTTTTTATTAAATAAACGGATCGACAATTAAATAAGATTACAAAAACCTGTTATATATTCTTAACAAACACTCGATCTATAAAGATTAAGCACCCACGCTCAGAGCGATGTTGAATTTTATTCGAACATTCGGTATGATACTTTTTTAAATCCTTGATGCCATTTACAAATCAATTGACTTGTTATGCAAATACGAAAGATGCAAGATGTTTTTTTTCAAAAAAAATTGTGGTTGTATTGCATATTCACAAACATGTCATTGAAAATTATAAAAATTTTTTGGGTGTGGATTTCCTAAAAAATTAAATAATGCTTAAGTACAAAATTTTTTATCTCGTCTCTTAAAAAAACTGTGCGTTATTTATTTATTTTGCTATTTTTATAAACTTTTCACAGAAATAAGATAATATTTTACAACAAATACTTTTTGACTGGAATTAACTAAGTTCCACAGCAACCAACGACCTTTGGCAATGTACCTTGAAGTTATAAAGCAAAATCAAGGCACCGGGAAGGGGGCATTAGAGTTGGTACCAGTAGCGTACACAGTGGCGTTATGGGATGGATTTACATGTAAAGAAGCATATAGACGAAAGGGCCGAGACATATCCATCATGCTAAAAATTAAAAATATTTTTGGTGTAGTAGGGGGTTAAAACCCCAAACCACCCCCTTTTTTTGTACACCGCTGGGATACCTTACTCGATTTTCACACAATATAAAGCGAGAAATGGAATCTCAGCTCCAATAAATGCTATTCGAATAATTAAGAATAAAATCCAAGAATGTATTTTTGAACTTCACCAGCCACAAACCAAAAAGGGTCCCCCCTTCTTTCCTCTCTGGGTGCCTGGTCAAGCATCGTCATCATTTGCCTACTGTTCAAAATTATGAGGTCCGTTGCTGGTAGCCATCGTGCAGTTCTATGTATTATATTAATAAATAATCAATCAACATCACCTCCTTATGTTTTTGTTCCTAAAAAAAAATTTCTTTTTTAATGAAAAACATATGCAAATTTCTGTTTGATTTTGCTCTCTCTCTATTAGTAAGGTCATTTTTTTTTTCATGACAATACTATAAACAAGAAAGGATACGCTTAAGGCTGTTTTCGCCATATGTACAAGAGCGTGACCTTAGCGCGGAGCACAATTTTGGACAGAAAAAATACTTCAATTTTTATAAAAATTTGTGACATTGTAACTCATGTATTTGGTATTTGTTTATAGTATAGTGTTTTTAAAATTTCAGAATATTTCATAAATAATTAGTTTTTCCATTTAACATGTAAAGAGATAGCTCATTTAGCATTATAGTCTAGGAGGAAAAAATGCGAAACACATTTTATAAAACAAAAAATGTGTCAACTCGTATAAAAAGGAATAATATGATAAAATAAGTGATTCTCTACAGGATAGCGAAGCCTGAATATAATATTTATGTTTGTGTGTGAGTACTTTTATGTATGAAAAAATATTCATCGTTTGAGTCCTATTCTTTAACATTAGCTGAAAACAGCCTTAAACGTTTGGATGTCTTTTTATCTTTTATATATATTTTCTGTAATGTCTGTAATGAAGTTGATACTTTTTCAATATCAGTATTGCGTAATATCACATAACTACAATATCATCCCCGATAGAGCATTATTTCGTATTTTTTGGACACACATACACATTGTATATCTCTTATTGTTTAAGCGATAATAGTTATTAAGACATACCCCCTGTAAAATCCGGCGTATAACGCGCACCTATACTTTCAAGCTATAATTTTTAATTTTTAGGTTTATTCACCGTATAACGCGCACCCCCTTTTTTACGAAAGAAATTTGAAATGTTAGTATACAATGCTCTTATGTTTTGAAGTCAATTTATTCGAGGTATTGTCCCAGACTTTTTAAAAAAAGTATACTTCCAGAACCACAGCCTTTTAAGTTCATAAGGCTTGTCATCTCTTTAGTAAATAGTATTTCGATGCATAGAAGCCTAATTTTTTTCCTATGCTTATCTTCTTTTATCTTTAAAGCTCTCATTTTTATACCCGACGTATAACGCGCACCCGTAAATTTCAATCCTATTTTTTGCGTTAAAAGTGAGCGTTATACGCCGGATTTTACGGTAATTAAAATTTTATCTAGTCTCATTTTCTTTAATTTGGCAAACAAAGGAATACTTGCCTAAATGATGGTGTCATGGATTAACAACTGACGATTGGAGAATTCAAAGTTCGCCTCGAAAAAAGACCATTTAAGGCTGTCTTCGGTTAATGTTAAAGAATAGGACTCGAATTCGCGGAACATTTTTTTAGATATAAAAGAAATGAAAAATTAATATGATATTCTAGCTTCACTATCCTTTAGAGAGCAGCATTATTGATCATATATCCCATTTTTAACAGAGTTGATTCATTTTTTCTGGTATAAAAATGTGTTTCGCGATTTTTCTCCTACACCGTAATGTTAAATGGGCTATGCCTTCTCGTATTAATACGAAACAGAATGTATTCATGAAATATTTTGAAATTTTTAAAAACACTATATTGTTACCAGAGGAAGGAGTTATAATGTTGCAAATTTCCTTCGAAATTGAGGCATTTTTCTGTCTGAAAATGTGTTTCGTATTTAGTTCAAGCTCTCGTACTTTTACCGAAGACAGCCTTAAGAAAAAACAAGATGTTTCACGTAAAATGGAATACGTCCTCGAAGTCCTAACGAGACCAGATACTAACTTATACTTTGTCATCATTTGATTTTGTTTCAAAGATCTACTCGATGTGTGTTAAAGCAATGTTAATTAAAAAAAAATGTTAATTATAAACAATTTTTTCTTTCTTCCCTTTTTTTAATGAATGTCATCTTTTCATCTACTTTCAGTTCTCTCTCTCGCAAATGATTTATTTCTAACTAAACATCCCCCCTCCTGTTTTTCCCTCTATGCTTTCAAAACTCAGAACACCAGTTTTCCTTCCTGACATCCCCGAGTAAATGACTTCTAATGACGAGCATCCCATGCAACCGATATCCGCAATTTACATCTCATTCCGGAATGGAATACATTTCACAAAAGGCCTTAGCAACAATTGCGGAAAAGAATGGTCAATCGGCCACGTGATCGGCTTCCAGGGAACAGCCGCGGCGTGATGCACGGCCGGAAAAGAAAAAACTCATTTTGCATTGCGTAACGGTGACTTTTTCTTACGTAAATATTTGAGATAGAAGGACGGAAGGAGTGTCCGTTCTGAGAAAGCCGAGGAAGCACGCGGAAAGTGGTCATTTCCTGTTGTGTTTCCTCCGAGACGCACTTCCTCGGTTGCATCTTTTTTCCCCTGCAGACCTTCGCAGAGGTGAGGGGGTGGGGGGTCCCTCTTAGCTCCCGATGTTCGATAACAGTGCGATCATGGGATGCGTTCATGTTAAGTCGATTTGCAGGGACCTTATCTTACATGGGGAATGGTTCGCAAGGGGTTGGCAGGAGAAAACATTGATCCTGATGCAGAGATAGGCAGAATTTTTTAAATAGTGTGTAAAATAAATTATAGTTTAAAAAACACCCTTTTATAGTTAATCGAACTTTGTTGTAACTTAATCTTTCAGTCGTCAAATCTGGAAATGGGATCTGAAGTTAGTCGCCAGAGATGCGGGATGGGATCTGAAAATGGGAAATCGTTAATCCTGAAGATCCTGATCAGGACAATGGAACAAAATTATGAAAAATTAGTGTATTGTCATCAGCAGTGGTGCACACAAGGGGGGTGTCCCGGGGGTCTCGACACCCCCCACAGCCCTAGATTTTTTTCGATTGGTTATAATCCTATGTATATATTACGTAAAATTTAATTATGTATTTGTTATTAATAATTAATTTTATCAATTAATGCTAATCATTTATTCAATAATTAATTTTGTATTGTTTTTGTTCCCTAAAATCGACAAAATCCAAAGAATATGTTGGGTGGCATATTGGAACATGATACCAAAATGGTGGACTTTCGACCCTGGACCCCTCCCTTGAAAAATTTTTGTGTGTGCTACTGATCATCAGTCCTGGACAAGTGAGCAATATTTCGAATTAATCTGACCTTTTAAAGTGGGTAAAAATTAAATTCAGATTTCCCGTTACATACAAGTGAAGCTTATAAAAGGGCGTTAAAAAGCAACAACTTTTCGAACCACAAAGTATCTAATTATATTGCAGGAATTCGAATTTTTTATGCTTTTAAATTATACGAGTGATTATTTCTTTAAATCACTATGATAATAGTCAAACAGATAACGTAATAAAAGGAGATTGTTATGCACATATATACATGGTAGAGTCAAAAAGATCCCGCAATAGGTCAATTACAAATTATTAAAAATATAGCAATAATCTGTTGTTGTTGTTGCTAATGCCACCTGTCTGACGTAGTCAGATCGGGGCCTACGAAATTCACCGTGGCAAGGGGCTAGATGTACGCCTGTCGTTGGCCTTAGTCTTGAGCACCATACAGGTAACAGTACGATTTAGCTCGATGAAATTCCCGAAGGGAAGGAATGAATGTTGCCAGAGCCTGTAAGACAGGTTGAACTTCTTTAAGATAGAGGGAGACACCACCAATCTCCACCTCCCCAATTTAGGCATGGAGTTAGAAGGGAGGGAAATATTCTCCAGACCCCTGCACTCGTGGTTTTAGCAGCGACAGCCCACAAGACTTTCGGACCCACTGATTTAACGAACACGTACTCCGTGTGTACTCGGAGGGTATTTGGTGGCATCGGGCATCGAACCCAGGCCTTCCGGTTTGGAGTCCGATGCTCTAACCACTAGGCTACCCACGGCCTATAATCTTATCTTATTGGCTTCAAAGTGGTATAAGTGGTCTACAGTGGTATAAGGTTTCGAACCCGCAATTCGACAACGTCAACTATGAGTTCGCGACCATGATCACTCACCTACCGCGGCCAATAGCTAGAATCACTGAACACCTTACTTTGCACTAATGGGAGAAGAATACGTGTGCGAAGCACATTTTTTACTAGAACAAGTAATATAAAAAAAAATTAAGTCAATTCCTACTTATATTAACAAAGAAAATTTTATTTTAGCTACTTTTTATTAAATAGTTACAGTTAATAAAAATATGTATATACATAGGACAGAATCACAACATTAAGAGGTAATTAATTTTTATTCATTATCATTAAAGCATCGTATTTTCATCCAAAACAATCGTGTATATAAAATTTCAGTTCAACTGAATGCTTTAAAAGGTGAGAAAAACCTTTTCAAGTTTTGAGACAAGTCGCCAAAAGGGTCGCTAAGTCTCCGAAAATGATGCCAACGTGGCTGTGTATTTGTAATTCTTTAAATAATTAGTTTTGTGATACCGCCTCCCTTTGGGGTGACCGTATCTTTGATTGTCAGCGTGAGCTAGACGTGTAGGTTTTGTAAAAGGAATAGACATTTTAAATTCTTAATATGACTTTTTAAGAATAAACTTAAATGTCAACAATTTAGATAAATTTAAAGGGTGAGAATCATAATGAACAACAAAACATAATGATAGTTAAACCGAATCGCGTAACTTAGGGGCCACTTACTCTATTTGATTTTTAATCCGCCTCTTGCTCTTCTAATAATATTGCAATCTTAATATCAAATAATCAGTCCTTTAAACCCAAACTTAGCATCAATCTTTATAAGGAAACGTCTGGGCGCGTGTGCAATGGTATGCACCCTGTAGTAATGGCTGGGTTTCCAGGTAATTTTACGATAGGTTGTCAATTCACGCTTGTATCTCTCTTACAAACATAACATTCCCCAAATTGCCATCTCACTTACTGAGACTTCTGTTCTTTTAAAAGCTATCTTATTTGCATTTCTTGTTCACGTTTCGCTTCTTGGGTTTTGGTTGGAAAAGAGTTGCCATTAATCTTGGCCACCAAAGAACCCAGAGGTTATGTTAAAGAAAAGACGCGTGAGCCCGTCACAGTTTTAATCAATTAATTTTTCTTAATTATAATTAAATTATTGTATTGTCATCCAAAATAATCACGTATATAAAATTTCAGCTCAATGGAGAGCTTTAAAATGTATTTTATTAACGATTGAAAATTCCACCAAGATAAATAAATATATAGAGAGTGTGAGCTAATAGTAGGAATTGAATGAAAGAAATTGGTCAACTCTGATAAAAATGAGTTATATGATAAAATATGCTGCTCTCTCTCCATTGCATAGAGAAACCAGAATATATATTAATGTTGGAGTACTTTTATATCTGACAAAATATTTCAAATTCTGGTGCTATTCCTTAGCATGCTTAACATAAAACTGTAAAAAAATATTTCTTAAAAAATTTTAAATGGGATAATGTTAGAAATATTTTAACTATCATTTTAATCTTGCCTTTTTTTACTTACATGTAAACGTTAAAATTGTTGCAAATTGTTCATTGGTTCTACATTTTAACATATTGTTTTCTACGTTAAAAAACTATTTCCTTAAAACATTGCAATGAAACATAGATTTATATAAAGAATATCCGTAGATTATAGAAAAATTACTCGATTCATATAATCTTAGGATTCTAATTATAGATATACATAGAAAAACAGAATCATCAATGATACGAATCCGCGTGAATACACTTAACATAGATATGAAAAGAATGGAATGATATATCGAGTTGAGTTGAGTTGAATGGATTTCAAGGACGTGGATTATACGACATAAAATGATTATTAAGTTATTAAACCTCTATTCATTATAATTCTCGTTCAAGGAGACATAATCTGGTTTGGTTAATACTTTTTATTTGACAGCACGTAGTTGTGAATCCGTTCTTAGCATAAATTTCGAAGCCGATTTGAAACGAGGGGAACAAAATGAATTTTTGAAGATAGTAACTAAAGTAAAATAATATAAGGATAAATTATGTTGAACGTTGATTTATATTAACGAAGACTATACCTGTTGAATGTAAAAGAATTAGTGTAAATAATTTATGGGTAAAAAAACTCAGGCTCATTGAAAAGAATTATTAATAATCGGGCTTTCTCCAGATTGTTCACGGGAATACATCTCATTACTTTGCTAAATTTCTATTTGTTTTATAAAAACTCTGGTATTTAAGGTTATATTATTGTTCATTGTCTCGGAAATGGACGTAAGGAGAAATCTTCAGTACAGCAGTCATACGTATATCGCAAAAGAAATTTTAGAGCTACGCAATTTATGCAATTCAAATCTTGTTATGAATGTAAATCATTTTTATGATTATTTTATACTTTCAGTTAATAATCTAACAATTTTTCTTTATATTTTGGAAGCCTTAATTTAGTTTAGTTGCATATACATCCGTATTGGAAAGTGATCTTACCAATAACAACCATTTTTTCTGCAGCAGGCTTAAATTGTTCAGTTATTTTCCCTTTGAAATAAAGTATCAGGTTTTTTAAACAAAACAATAACTGCAGATTGCGAACTATATAAACACTATTTCACTTGCAACAGCATTTTAAATTGAAATTTCTTCAGCTTTAAAGGGTTGAGTTTAAAAAGTTGATAAAAATTTCAAATACCCCAGTAACAAAAAACTCGGAAATATTTACAATTCTTATATTTATTGCTACCATACCAAAAACATGCCCAAATAATTCGATTAAATTTCATTAAAACTATAAATTAGCTATAATAAATGGGATATGCTTTATTAAAAATATTTATTTATCCTCATTTTTATATATATTTATATATATCTACTCCATTTTTATTCCGAATGAATAGTCTACTATGACTCATTTGCACCTTTCACGTTAGGAGAAAAACAATTTCAAACCATTTTCTCGCTATATTTAAAAAAAATATATCCTTTTCGGTTTGTTCCATGACTGTAAATAATCGAGTACTTTCGTCTTCTCATGAGCGTGAACAATACCTATTCATAATCGTAGCACTCTCAAACGATAATTTTTTACCTTTGTTCTTATTAATTCAACAGTTCCCGTGACAAAATACTCATTCAATCCCTTACTAAAGGAAGTAAATCAGTGTGAAGTAGAATCTGATACAATAGACATAGAACGACACATATACTTTTAAACTATCACTTTTTACTAATAAGGATAGTAATAATCATAAATTATTTTCATTCTAATATTTAACATTTCCTTTTCTCTTCCATATAACACGCAATTACTTTCATACCATGCCATTTTCAAGTCTGTACATACACCTCTACTTCAGTCACTGAACCCCAGGTATTCTTACTGGGAACATGTTATACGTTCGAACATCATTTCTGCATTGTATTCCACTAACCAACCAGAGTTTGCATATGAGATTGCTACTATTACACTTTTTTTAATTCCTTCTTTTATTCTGGTGTGACGTCACCGGTCGACGACTCGAGCGTACATCCAAGGACATTTCCTTTACTCCACCCCTGTTTAATTTTACAGCTGATACGTCCCACCACAAAAATCGTCTGAGACGGCTTGTTAAAGAGCCACGGGTCGGATGTGGTTATTATTTGTTTTGACCTGTCTCGGTTTTGTTTCTATTTTATTATTATCTGTGAAATTATTACGTATTGTGGTGCGAGTTCTATTCCTTTTTGAAAGGGAAGCTCGGAGAAGCGGAGAAACACCCACGTTATGCAATATCCGTAAAATAAGGAAAATTTTTGTGTATTCTATTTTGTTTACTTTTAATATTTCTTTATTTTTTTGTCGCAGGATGTAATTTGTTTTTTATTTAGTTTCTCAAGGGAAAATAATTTAGCAAAAATGGCCAAAAGATATAGAAGTAATAATAAATTTTAACAATTACAGTAAGACCACGCTTAACGCTGTTTCGGTTTAACGCTCTTTTATCTGAATTGCAGGATTCTACCCATCTTTCCCTAATCCAGCGTTTCTCAAACTGTTGGACGCGCCCCCTTGGAGGGGCTTGATAAATTTAGGAGGGGAGCCTGAGCATATTGCAAATTCGAAAACAAAAGATTATTTAAAAAATTATTAATTTACTGAAAGTAAACAAATAATATGCTTTCTGATATAATAAAATATAAGATACACATTTACACGGATTTTATTATTAATTTAACAATACTAAGTTAAGAACAAGTTTGATAATTACCAGTGACTCCATGGGGTTGTATTAACACTTATCTTGATAATTTGTACGGTTTATAGTTAATTCCTTAACTGCCGATTAAAAGGGACGCGATTCGCTTCCCAATGCCACCGTGTACCACGTTGACGCGAGTAATTTTATAGTCCTTTTGGGGGGGAAGGAAAAAAAAAGAATAAATCAGCACAAATCCTCTGAAATAAGTATTTCCTTCGCAAACACTGTCAAGGTCTTTTTATTGCATTTCAAAGCATTCGGAATAATTGTATGGATAGCAGTGCACAGAAAAGGTCCTACTTTGGAAAGAAGTATATATACGTCCAGAAAATCAATGCTTTGGCTCAGCGAGACGTTTATATACGTCGGTGGCACATAAAAGGGTTAAAGTCGTATTGTAGCTTTAGTGTCAAAGTATAGCATTATTGAATTCAATATACTGTTATTGTATGGAGGGAGCGCGATGAAAATGTTGATTGAATATTGGGTCGCGAATATTGAAAGTTTTAGAAGCACTGCCTTAACCCCATTATTTACATGATGAGATAACCTCGTTTAACGCTGTTTCGTATAACGCTCTACTTTGATGCAACGTATACCCCGCGTTAAGCGGGGTCGTACTGTATCTGCTTTTCTATGTTTTATTTCAAATACATTTTATAAAACAGAAGTATTTAAAAAATTGGTACTGTCGTATTGTACCAGCAGCCAATTTCGTTAAGCCAAAAGATATCGCCTAGTCAGAAAACGATACCAAATGCTGTAAACGTTTCCATACATGCGCGAAAACAAATTTCCGCGCGTGCTTCTGAAGTATTAGCTGGGAAAGATTTAGAAGAATTAAATACAGTATATTTATAAAAAGAAAACACGTATAAAAATTATTAAATGAAAGGTCTAATAAGAACAGTTGAAGACAGAAGAATCACCAAAGGTGTTTTGGCGAACAGATGAATCAGTTGGTCAAAACACCGTACTACATTCAAAAACGCGACAAGTGTCTTTTTAATGTTGACGACCCTGCATAATTTTGAACTAAACGATGTTGTATAGTTCCGTAATGTTTCTTGTTTCTTCATTTTGCTAAAATCCATTGACTTAGTACGTATTAGACAGCACTTTTGGATATACTGTACTACATTCATTTCCGTGGAAAATAGACTTTTGTTTGACTTTAGCAGTGGCGTAACGGAGAATATTAGGGCACCCTATTAAGTCAGGTTTTGCCTTTTAATATTTTATAAATTGGTTAAATATGTATAGTTAACGTCAGTCAGGCTCTGAGCCCCCTAGAATCCAATCCTGCTTTCCCTTCCCCTCCGTGATGCGTGTCTGGTGGGTTGTACGTTATACCACTGGACTTCACAACTCATCAATGTTTGTCGAACTAATTTTCTTTGTTCCTCTGAAGTGCATTTGTGGCCGCGGTAGCCTAGTGATCATGGTCATGGTCTCGTGGTCGGTGACAAGTAAATCGAGTTTTAATACCACTGAAGATCCACCATGTAGAGGGGTTGATGCAAGTTAAATCTGTCCTAACTCCAAGTCCTCATATTAGCGTGATGTGAAAGTTAGATGAGTGGAGGGACATGTCCTTGCTTGACATGTCCATTCATGCTTGCCCGTGGTTCAAAATTACGAGATCTGTCACCAACAGCCCTCGTGTTGCTTCAAGGGTAACCTTAATAAACACTTACTGAGGTGCATTTAGATTATTTATATGTATAGATAATAGCATTTGCTGAAACAATTATAAAACATTATCAACATTTTATCTCGAAATTCTCCTCAAGTGAAAGCTCTGTAAACAAACTCAACAACCAAAAGCATGAATTTTAATCTTTTCTCTTTTTGAAAATACTTAATATATTTGCAAAAATTGCACCATTCCAAGAAATAGAGATTGTAAGGTGATCCTCAGACACAAATGTTGTGGTTTGGAATAGAGGTTACGAAAAAGAGAAGTGCTTTTCAGCGTTAAATATAATTTTTCCGAGGAACCCACGATGTCTTTCTTTATTATTTCACCCACGCTGTCGCTCTATAAAGCATTAAAACATTTTGTCACGTAAACAAAAAAAAAAAAAAGGAAGGAACTCAGCGGGTGATCGCTAAAACCTGGTTTCGAAGAAAACATTCTTAAAAGAGGGAGGGAGAAAAAAAATGAAAGTACGGAAGAAAGAAAAGTGACATTGGAATCTTTGGAACTTTGATGATAAAAAATAAAAAATTTTCTTAAAAGATCTTATCTAAAAAATCAAATTAGAGACGTAAAGGAATTTAAACAACAAGCCTATTATATTGTTTTATATAAACGCTTATATAATATTAGTTTAAATTAGCGCTTTTGATTTGTTTGAATAATAATATTTTAGAGCAATGGTACTGATATTTGCAATTCAATGTACCCTTTTATCATAACTTTGCTTCTAGAGTGTTGAAATTTTGCAGAACCCACTCAAAAATGTTAAATTCTAAATAATAATTTTTAAATTTCTAAATAATAATTTATGAATTTTAATCAGAACATTAACAATTAATGCTTATATTAACATTAATGCACATTAATGCTTATTAATATTAAATTTAAGACTTTACATGCAATTTACAAGTACGAAGTTGATGTCTGCTTTGTTTTGAGTGGCAAAAAAGAGTGAGTGTTAATTAACGTAGCAATATAAACATTACCTATATCAGGCATATTGGTAATGGACCTCGTAATTTTGAACCATGGTCAAGTGACGAGGATGACACATGAGTTGGCACCCCGCGGGGTTTGACTCCAACTCGTGACACGGCGGCCATAAGACATTGACTACTAAGGTATCGCGGTCACTCGAGTGTTAAAAAAATCATTGCATTATGTGACCGTCAAAAATTAAGTCATTCTGCATACTATCCGATTTGCTTCAATCTCTCGAGAGGACAACTAAATGATGCTCTATGGTACAGAATTACATGTACATGCTGTTGCCTAAATAATATGAAAAACCTTTATTTATTGCCGGAAGGATAAAATTGATTTACGAATCCGTAGCTTTTGTTTTGTCGGGAGCAAGACAAAACGAGTCGCCCATCCGGTATAGTGGTTAGCGACGTTGGCTGCTGTACGGTAGAGCCTGGGTTCGAATCCAGGTGAAGGCATGGGTGTATGAAAATGTTTCATGCCTTTGCGGCAGGGGGTACTCTAAATAGCCGTTGGTGGAAGGGGAAGAGAGGTGAGAAGTCCCTCCCCCTCTTAGTGTGTTCTCCCTCAAAATTATGGTGGTCATCCCAAATTGGAGTCGTACATGGTGTTCAAGGCTACGGCCAACGACAAGCGTACATTTAGCCCCTTGCTATGATGAATTTCATAGGCCTGGGAATCTGACGCAGTAGAGATCAGGTGGCATAAGAAACAACAAGACAAAACGGCTGAAGTTATACTGAAGGAAGAGAGAAAATTTATTTTGAGAGATTCATATAAGAAATGAATTTGTGACATTTGTGTGTGTGTGTGTGTATATTTTCGTAAATATCACATTTTTTTTAATTCTTCGAACAATCAATAAACTTGATTCGATGTTTAAACGAAATAAAAGAACTATAAACGCAGTCAAAACTCATTAATGTGTTTATGCATATTATTTTTTTTTTCGAAAAAATTATTATAAACACAAAAGTACTGAAAGAGCATAATAAAAATAATAAATTAAAACAAAACGCAAGTTATAATTTCTATTTCATTTTGCCTTGAAATGTTTTCTGGTTAAAAACCTGGTTTGTTTTTCATAGATCATATTTTTTACTTTAGAAAAATGTCCCGACAAGTTATAAATCGTATAATATTTGTCACAATTTTTTTTCAAATATTCATACGGTTTTTTATATCCCTGTTTCTGGATAACTTATCGCCTCACATTCACTACAATTATTTCTTTTTATTTAGAAATTCTTAAGACAGCTTACGAAAGAAAACATTGTAAATCTTATTGCACCATATCTCAATTCAATTTATTTAAAGTAGGGTCGTGATTATACCATAAAAAACATCATAAAAATTGCTCATATGTCTACACAATGAGTTATAGAAAGATATAAGATACCATGAATAATAATTATTTGGGAATTAATATGTTATAAAAGTTTATGTCAACTATATATATATATAGATAGATAGATATACATAAAACTACTTAAATTTTAATTTGTTAAATATGTAAATTTTTAAGAAACACACAAATTTATTATTCTCTCCTATTTAATAGTTTTACTATCAATATTTTCAGAATTTGTTTTGTTATATAATTGTTATATATTCATATAAAATTTCAATATAAGATTCATTGTATTGCACGCAGAGGAAGAAAAACATGAAAATATATCATTTGTAAAACATAAAATGTATATTTTAGGACTTAACAATGCTCAATTTTCTCATTAAACTCGTTTCTCGAGAAGAAAATTAGCTAATTCCAGCATATTTTCCAATCTCTACATTATTTTGTACATTTCACGTAACCAATAGTTACAGAGCTTTTCAAAAGTAAAAAAATATTTTTCGAGGAATTTTACACTTTATACGTCATTAAAACAATCTATACAGTTAAAGAGTTTTCCTAAGAGAAGACCTAATTTATTTTTAAAAGAAAAAGATTATTGTGGGGTTCGTTAACATCGTTCTACGACAGCAATATTTTTTAACTGCGTTGCATGCACCCTAGAATCGAGATGAAAAAAAATAACAATTAATAAATTAAATTCTAATCAAAGACTCGCTGTTAAGATACATTTAATAATATTTCAGAAAAAATTTTATTCCAGAAGAAGTCGAGACCACACATATTATAAGATTCATTGAGAAATGGGGTGACATGGAGAAGAAATGTTATGAACTCCAGTTTCACAACGACACAAAGAATAAGTAATTTAAAGTTTAGGCCATTGGCACCTGTCATGATTTCACACACATTTAATATTCATATTGCCCCACTAGAATGAACAGATAAGTACAGTTTAATGTACACAACATTCCTATTATGCCTTATGACAATCTTTGATATAAACAAAATTTGAAAAATTAAATACTCAGTCTAGTACAAAGGGTCAAAGAATTTATTATTCTTTTTAATTTTCAAAACCTAAGTAAAAAACTGCAGTTCTTTTAATTCGGGAATTCATAAGAATTTGCATTCACTCATTGTGATCCTTGTGTGCATATGATCAACGTGTTTTTCCTCCGCGGCATGAAACAGTGGTCGACGATCACGTCCTGTACACAAATTTCTTCTCCCACTCATTTTCAAAACCAAAAAAAGAAAAAAAAATGGCGTAGAAAGGGAAAAACTAGCACAGACAGTGCATAAGATAGCAAATAAATGGAGAAAATGTGTTAGCTTCGATGTTCCTATCGTCATTGGCGTTTGGAGTTTTACTTTATAGCAATTTAATTGAAAAATATTCCATCATTTGACAACATTTTCGCCATCTTGGAGACATGTTTAAAAATTACAATGTGTGAATTGGGTTCTCGTTCAATTCACTTTTCATACGGGTTTCGAATGTTGAACGAATTTTTGAAGAATAGACGCACTCTCGGCTAAAACACGGATCGGCTTATATTCAGAAATATACAATACATTTTGAACGAGAAAAAAATGGATTAACGCATATTAATATAAAATACATTACGCCTCTAACAAATAATGAAGTCAGAAAATAGTATAAATGTTTCAGAGCTTTATTTTTATAGGAGTATTCGTCCAAATTTTGAATTTTATTCTTTAACACTACGCGAAAACAGCCTTAAAGTAAA
The DNA here is from genome assembly GCA_019973955.1 of Trichonephila inaurata madagascariensis. Classification (NCBI taxonomy): domain Eukaryota; kingdom Metazoa; phylum Arthropoda; class Arachnida; order Araneae; family Nephilidae; genus Trichonephila; species Trichonephila inaurata. Next base: position 1,029,793 of record BMAV01011953.1, read on the forward strand.
ATACTCGCGTGCAAAGATGACATCAGAATACATATCTATCTATAGAATCTATTAAGTCACTAAGCTGAAAATATGTTTTCGTGTCAGCAAAAGTCAAGACGAAGTTCAACACGGTCATATTTCCCCGTTTAAGTTCTTTTCTTCGAATTCTTTGATTTATCGTTCGATTTAGTCTTCTGAAAAACATCTCATGGTTATTCAAGACATGTAAGGGTAATAAAATGTAATTGAACACTTATTATGAGTTTTTATGCGATACAAAAATAATTTGTATAAAATTCCAAAATAATCTAAAATTGTTTGCAATCAGGCTGATTAAAATAAGAAACAGAGAAGTAATTCCTGATAAAGGAAAGAGAGCAAGGGTGATATATTGATCGAGCTGTGCCTGCATAACCCTCGCCAATATACTAGTTATTACGAGTTGTAAACCTTTTCAAGTTTTGACAAAAGTCGCTAAAATGGTCGCTAAGTCGCCAACGTGGTTGTATTTGTAATTCTTTAAATAATTAGTTTTAATCAATTAATTTTTATTAATTATAATTAAATTAATGTACTTGTCATCCAAAATAATCATGTATATTAAATTTCAGCTCAATTGAGCGCTTTAAAATGTATTTTATTAACGATTGAAAATTCCACCAAGATAAATAAACAAACAAACAAATATATAGAGAGTGTGAGTTAATAGTAGGAATTGAAAAATATTCTGCTACTGTGAAAAAATAATGGGGGCAAGGTTTACAGACTATTTTGCTATTTTGTAGTAGATTCAGTGGCTTAACGTACACCCCTGCATTTCAAGGGGGCAGGGATACTACGAGGCCAACGCCTGAATGACGCCAAGTACGTATTTAAGCTTGGGGCCCAAAACTGGACTTTGCAGGACGGGGAGGGGAGCTTGTGTTATTCGTTACGTCACTGAGTAGATTAAGTAAAAACACATAACTGATGCAGAAGCGTAATGGAGAATATTAGAGCCCCCCTGCAAAGTCAGATTCTGGGCCCCAAGCCGGATCTTACAAAGGATTTTAAAACCATAACAGTGGGGGCCTATGATCCTAGCCCCCCCCTTACGATGCAGGATGTTACGTTACGCCACTGAATAGATGTCAATAATATTGCATCCCTCCTTCTGAAAAGAAACCGCATTTCGATAAAATCGATAATTTTTTGACCACTTGTAAAAGTACTTCAACAAAAATTTATTTTCTCGGACCATTTCAACGTAAAATATTTAAAAAATAATACCTAATAAATTTTATTATCAATAGTTGTTTAAGGTATCCGACTACGTTCGGAACCATGGTTTTAAAAAAGCGCATAAATGGATAATTTTCGTGATATTTAGTGTCACTTAGATAAGAATACATGTATAAAATTGTTTTAAGGACATTTTGACAAAAAAATTTATTTAAATACAATACTTCGGCAAAAAATAAACTTAGAATAACCTTTTTTTCAAAATGTTTTCCTTTTGTAAAAAATGCTTCTATTATGCTTGAGGCTTATGCTTATTGCTTCTATTATGCTATAAAAAATGCTTGAGGCTCAACTATGATTTTTGAAAAATTCACATTATTTTCAGAGTTACAAACATTTGAAATAATTATCGGCGTTTTTTTCTTAAAATTTCTCCCCTCTGTTGTCGTAAAACATGGATAAAACAACTTCTAAGTTATACATTTCAAAAATTCTAGTTGAGCCTCTGTACAAAGGTCTGAGCTATATACAGGCAAAATATAATTATAATAGAAGCATTTTTCACGAAAGGAAAATATTTTGAATATTGGTCATTCTATGTTCATTTTTTGTCAAAATATTGTACTTAAATAATTTTTTATTGCAATACTATTCTTAAAACAATTTTATATACATTTTCTAATCTACATGACACTAAATATCATAAATATTATCAGTAGCGCACACAGGAATTTTTCAAGGGGGTCCGGGGTCGAAAGTTCACCATTCTTGTATCATGCTCCTTTTGATTTTGTCGATTTTCTGAAACAAAACACAGTAAAAACTAATTATTAAATAAATAATTAGCATTAATTAATAAAATTAATCATTAATAACAAATACTTAATTAAATTTTACATACTATATACTTAGAATTTTAATCAATCGAAAAAAATATTAATGGCTTAGGGGGGGGCCGGACCCCCAGAACCCTTTGTGTGCGCCACTGAATATTATCCATTTATACGCTTTTGCAAAATCACGGTTCCGAACGTAGTCGGATACCTTAGGAGTTTTTATGAGTACGAACAATATTAAAACTTCTCCAGTAAATATCCAACGTTTTGGTTAATATAATTTTTTATTAGAAGTAATAAACAAAATACAGCCACACTTATTAAAAATAATTATATTTAAACAAAAACAAGCATTATTTTAATCATTATTAAAATTATTTTCGCAAATTCAACCACGCAATAATTATCCAGCTATGTTTTTATCAAGTAGCACTTTTCGTTTGAAAAAAAAAAGACTGGTATAAATAAGAAAGTGGCTCTTTCCTTAAGAAAAAAAGGGGGGAGGGTAACACATAAAAGGACGGATGACTGGCAATAATTTTCGAACAGTACTTAACGTGGGTCATAGCCATGTGCTTCGTATCATTCAATTCGAATACCAACCGAACAACGCTTTGAAAATATACTTCCTCGTACATTGAAGGGGAAAAAGAATCAAAATGGACATAATTTATGAGGAGTTGACAAAGTCCAAGAACCTCAAAAGAATTTTGAAGAGAGGAGAGAAAGAAAAAAAAACTATCAATGAACAGATGTCACTAAACGTACGTGGATGTGCGGTCAAGTGTTAACCACTGAATGAATTGTATAGAATTGAGGAGTAACGACTTGGAAATTCTTATTGAGCAGAGAACACTCTTGGAAACTGTGAATGGAGAACTGACAGTTAAAAGAACTTTCGGTGAAAGCATCATTGATAATGAATTAAAATGCTACTGTCTCTACAACTGTTTCTTTTTAAAGCTGATATTAATTTAAATTTCTGAGCGAAAAGTCTTTACAATAAAATCATTTAGGGTCAGTTTTTTCTTAGGGATATTTTAAAAGAACATTTGACCGATGTTTAACCAGTGAACTGTGATTGACGAGTATATTCGTCATGGAGATGTTGAGGATTTTGTGTTTTGGGTAAAAGTAGCGACCATTGGTTATTTAAATTGCAATATATGAGAACAATAAAACATATCCTCAAATTTTAAAATATTTTGAGGCAAGGCCGGAGTAAAACAAATAAATAATAAAATACGAAACATTTAAAATGAACTCATACGTTCTCGCATGCACCGGCTGAAAACAGCGTATGAGTTCGCATAACAAATTTATTTATGAGCGATGATGATGTTTTTAAGATGTTATAGCCTAAAAGAGGCAAGTCGGAAAGTTGATTTGTTATAAGGTCACATCAGGTATGGTCAGCCATGGCACAAATGCGTGATGCCGACCAGGTGCTGAGCCCATTGATAGCTGTTGGCCAGACCAACCTTTCGAGTGATGTAAATGCCAATTGTTTGATATTACAACCATGTGCTGACATCAATGGCGCACACAAGGGGGGCAGGGGGTCCTAGGGGTCCGGACCTCCCCCTAAGCCCTTGATTTTTTTCCGATTGATTATAATTCTTTCTAAGTATATAGTACGTAAAAATTAATTAAATATTTGTTATTAATGATTAATTTTATTAATTAATGCTAATTATTTATTCAATAATTAGTTTTTTACTGTTTTTTGTTCCCGAAAATAGACAAAAACAAAAGGAGTATGGTACAAGAATCGACTTTCTGTGTGCGCTACTGGCTGACCCTCTCCCCCCCCATTAGAATAATGGCCCAATGCCATACTGTCTAACAGTTATTTAATTCGGGGGTGGGAAAAACAAGGATGCTTTCTGGTAAGAGGACTGTGATCAATCAAGAGCACCTACTCCAGAACTTTCTTAGTGTCAGGTAGAAAATATTATGTGTCAGTTAGAAAGAAGTAAATCAATGAATGTGTTGGTCTGAGAAATTTGACGGTATCTAAAATTCATAAATATCCATAAAAACTTACGGTCGGAACACTGGCGTCGCTAGCTCTGAGGGGGCTCTGTATCAAAATTCCTTCAGGCTCTTTTTTAGATATGGGAGTCATGTTAGTGGTACTTATACACATGTTGGGGCCCCTGTAGCTTGGGGCCCGTATTATTGATACAGCTGATACGGCGGTAGTTACGCCGCTGGGTCGGAAGGACCGCCAGTCTCATGAACCCGAGACCAAGTTAAACTACTTTATAGCCCCGTATATATACCCACCCGTAAAATAAGTATAAGTAATAAAATTGGAAATTTTATAAAATAAATCCATCTTTTTGATCCAATACTTTAACAGCGGCACATATGCTCTGTGATTGAAGAATATACCAGTTATTACTCCGTGACACACTCAGTTGCACGCTCTCACACGGGGCGCCACAGTTAATTGGTTAAAGGAAGGAAAAAAAAATATTTGGATTAACTATAAGTTAAAGAACATTAATTATATATATAAAACATTCCACTAAATGCTCAAAATGTTTAATAATGTTTGTTGTAAATTCATCTAATGTTTAAAACAAGCTATCACTGGGATGGAAAATTCCTTTTTGTTTGTAATTGAATTTCAGAAGTTACTATAGAAAAAACGTAATTTGATATTTAGTTTAAAATCGATAAAATAAAAAGTCTACATTCATCGGAAGTATAAAAGTTCATGTTTATTTTATTGTTTTTTTAAAAAGTTTGTTTGAAAATGATAGCTCATATATTAAAATTTATATTAGTTTTGTTTGGCTAAATTTGATCGTTTTTTTAATTGGATTTTTTAACTATAAAAATATTTTTTTATCAATACACCCTGTTAAAGTATTGAAAAGTTAAAAATAATAAAAAGATAATATTAAAAAAATTCAAAAAGAATGAGTGCTATGCTGGTAGTAAGTTAACAAATAAATTAATTTTTTTCTTAATTTTATCAAAATTATTCGTTGTAGTATTATTCTAGAAAATTTGAGAAATGTTAGTTGTAAAAAACAAGATTATTCGAAGCTAATAAAAAAAGTTTTCGTCACATTTGTAGATAATTAAAATAAACCATTTAATTAAATGCCAAATTCGCTAAAAACTAATTAACGTAATATTTTAATTAATTTCGTGAATTAAAAAATGTCTATTAGTGAGATGGCATAAATGAAAATGCTGGTTAATAACGAAAAACTCCAACACAAGAATAAGCAATTACAATAATCTTGCCATCATAAAAAGTAGAAATCATTATAATCATTTGGAATATTTTAAATTTCTTGAATATCAAACAAAAAATTTCCATTTACGTATTTATTATTTTTTTATAAAGCCAAAGAATTAATTGAAAAAAAGAATCCGTTTAATAATTTGTAATTGCAAATAAAATTATTCGTTTTTTGTAGTAATTTGTTAGTGCATAATACATCTTTCAATTCCATAGCACAAAACTTTTATTACTTATCCTCTCCCTTACTTATTAAATAGCAGAAATTAAAAATAAATAGAAGATTCAATACAATATTAATAAAATTGAAATCTCATTCGTTTGTATGTTTAAAAGCATAAAGCTAATTTAATTAAAATTTTGTAATTGAAGAAAAAGATATTTTTTAGGCTGTCGAGATCTTCAAAAGGAAAACATGTTCATTTTTATTATTTTTTCTCCAATTTATGAAAAATAAAACTTTTTTTTTTCACCTATTAACTTTTTTCATTACATAAAAAATGAATCGAAATATTCTTTTTTAACGTCTCGAGCATTTTTCTATCTAATCAATGATATCACATTCGGAGAAAAGTAGTGTTGTCTTTATTACATAGATGGCGCGTCAGTCTCGGCATTAATGCTATCAGAGATTAAAAGGGTGGTATTGGGGGGTGGAGACAATAATCAGGATCGACAACGATGTTCGAGAGTGAAAATTCTCAAAGATAAGAGAAACACATTACTGAGAAATGAGCAATGTCGTCATAATTCTCCAGTTTGGAAGGAAAGACGATACAGCAGGGAAATGGGATATTATCGATTGCAATCCCCCTTTCTCTGAATTTTATTTTGTTTTGTTAATTTGGGCTTTTGATGGTGCTCTTTAATCTTTTAATGGAAAACGCTAAGCTTCAAGTTGCTCATATTTTAGCGAGTGACTTCCACTTTAATTCTGGTTCTGCCGAAAATGCTCTTGGTAACATACTAAAATATGCAATTTGTCGCAAGGTTATACTTGCTTTCATTAAGGTTCAATTTTGGAATAAAATTTATCTTCGAACATTATGATAAGTTGAAATATAACTAACTCCTTTAAATGTTATATATTTTTAATTTAATTTTATGTGTTATTTTTATGTATACAACTAGCTAAATTAAAAAAAATAATAGAAATTAAAGTCAAAAATATACATAAAGAAGTTTAAAATAATTTACCCTCATGCGTTTCATGGCTCTTTTTAATTAATAGTAGCCAAAGTTTATTCCACGGTCATTTTTCATTCTTATAATCACTTGAATGATCAAAAAGATATTCAAATGAATGATAATATCTCGAAATTATACAAAAATTAATTACGTATTAAGTTCAACCAGCGTCATTATGCACTACAACTCTTTTCTCCAACTGGAAAAACATATTTAGAATAATAACAAAAGATGCCAATTTAAGCAACATAACTTTAACAAATGATTACATATCAGCAAAAAAAAACCAAAATAATCAGATAAATTAGAGGTGAATGAATTATATTGAATTAAAGCAGACGATTATAATATGGAAGAGAGTTTTTAACCTAAACAATATATATAACTATAGTATAATTAAAATAATCGATTAAAAATTAGTTCAAAAGATAAAGAAAAGGATAATAAATAGAACTAAATATTTTTCAATACGAAAAACTATTCCAGTTCTTTAATGAAAAAAGTGCGCCCAAAAGCTTTCCGTTATCCTTTCAGAAGTAAATAATTTTTACGTCATGACAAAATCTCAGGACATTAAATTTGCGGAGAAGCTGAAGTATGAGCTATCAAAATCTTAAAGTATGTTTTTTACAAATTCAAAAAGTAAAATCGAATTTTCAGTGGCAAGTGTAATATTTGTGTATCAATATCTCAAATTAATGATGAGCAAACTGTGGCATTTTTAAAGATTCTATTCGGCCTGCTTATAGATTTTGAAATAGAATACAAATGTTTGTTTTCAGAGATTTTTATAAAAAAATTTCCTTTGAGTGTGGTTTATTTATTTATTTTCATATGCAAAATATACACTCAAGAACATTGAAAATAGTGACCCAAGAAGAAAGCATCGGTTTGAAATGAAATTTAATACACATAATGACACAGATGAGAGATTCACTTGATCTCAAAAACAAGACAATTAAACGAATACAGGTTGTGCAACGACACAAATACTGGACAACTTCAATAGCGCGTTGGACCATCTCCAGCTGCAATACATGCCACTACACTGTTGTCTTGAGGCAGATGGGCCCACAAATCTTGAACAGCTAACTCTAAATCATGTACAGAGTGACACGATGGCATCTGTCGTTTTAGCTGATCCCCACGTGCTCACGGGGGACAAATCGGGGAGCGGGCCGGCCATGGAAGAGTCTAAAAATGACGTGGGAAAAGTCTTGAGCAACTCTTTGCTGTATGGGGTACGAGCATTATCTTGCTGGAAAATTGCCCTGGGAGACCATTTAGGAAAGGTCCTACATGGGGTCGAAGAATACCATCAACGTAACGTTGCCTGGCTAAGGGTTCCCGCATCACAATTAAAGTGGACCGGCTATCATAGGCTATGGCCCTCAGACCATTACACCAGCTGTGCGGGCAGTGTGACGTAGAACAGGGGTGGGGAATTGTACCACTCACCAGGGCGCCTCCCCACCCATACACGGTTATCATCTGTCCTCCAAAACAAACGGGATTCATACTAAACACAACCTTTGCCAATCTGTGACATTCCACATTGATCTGGCTTGGCACCACTGCAGACGCAGTTGCCGATGTTCCGGTGTTAAAGAGAGTGCACGGAAAGGGCGCTTGAATTTAAGATTTGCTTCTGCAAGGTGTCTGGAAATTGTTTATGGAACAATTGCTACGCCTACGTCTGCTCGTATCATTGAAAAGAGTCACTGTGGGGTCCAAAGTGCTTGCCGCACGATCCTTCGATCCTTCTCCTCGAGGTCTTCCTGGTCGATCTAGACCCAGGGTTTTTCCCCGCGTGGGTACCTTCTCGTGTCCACTGCTCCCCCACAATTTCTAACGGCACACTCCGAACGATCCACCTGGCCAGCAACACGGTGCGTCGACCAGCCTGCAGTTTTCATCCCGATGATCAGGGCTCTCTCAAACTCGCTTAACTGTGAGAAATGTCTTCTAGCACATTTACCTGGCATGTTTCGCTTACCAATTGTCTTCCTACAATCGGCGGGTAATCGTCACGTTTATGAATCTTCGAATTTGCGCTGGCTTATATAGCACCCTCTTCCTGATTGTAGCGCCACCTCGGCGTGTATGAGCATGCGTATTGGCACAAAACTTGGATCATTTGCATATCACATTACCCTGTACTTACTTTGCAAGTTTCGCGATTGTACTTAGTAGCTTCCTTCTTGGGTCGCTATTTTCAATGTTCTGAGTGTAGTTAGAAATGTTTGTGAATTTTTTTTATTCAAAATGTAATTGTCAGGATTAGTAAATGAATTAATTTAAAAATATAAGCACACGCAAAAAAAAAAATTCACCAGTAAGATGGGAAAAAATAAAGACAACAAAAAAAAATGCTTTTTTTTGTACTAATATGAAAGAATTTCCAAAATAAGTCTTTATTGCGTTTTATAATAATTTTTTTAGCTCACACCTAGTTTGCCTATCTCTAATTTAGATCATGAATCTATTGTAAAAAGATGTGTTGCTGTTATCTGATAATGGCAACAAGGTTTTGTTTTATATGAATAAATAAAACAGAAAAAAAAGAGAATTTTTTTTTTTAATAGAAAATTGTGTTTTTCCCAATATCAATATTATATTTTGAACAACTAAGACATTGAGAACAATTTTTTTCCTTTTTTTTTAAATCAATTTTTCGTAAATAAACTATGTTCTCTAATTTTTGTCTCTATATATACTATAAATATATACTCTGAATTATATTTTTTGCTCAATAAATGATTCATTTTACATGTTAAAGAGAAAAATCCATATATTTATAGAATATTTCTAACACATAATTAAGAAAAAAATAAATGTTTAATCATACTAGCTGAAATATCCGATGCTGCGTGGTATTTTAATATTCTTTTTTTGTTGTTGCTCTATAGTTTAAAATAAATCTCAAGAGTTGCTCATAAATCTCTGCAATATTACAACATAGTGTCTGGAGTTTTTAAATAGACCGTTTACTCTGATCGTAATATAACATTGCAAAAACCTTTTCCTTAAAATTATGACACTATGCTCAAATTAATTGAACTATAAAATTATTTCCCGTACAAATTTTTGTAGAATTACTTAAACTATATTATTCATATATAATGCATTATTTTTTTAAAAATTCAAAACTTCTAGGAATGCTTTGATTATACAAAGTGTTTTAAAAAATTTTGTTTTTTAATTTTAGAAAATCAGTTTAAAATAATACTCACATTTTATACTGCTGAAGCAGAACCCCTTAATTTCTTTAAAACATCCTTCACTTTACACGTTTTTTAATTGTTGGTTTGCATCATAAAAAGTTCTAACGAATTATAATATTCATGGAAATCCATTGAAAATTGGCGAGAAGTTTTTGAAAATGTATATTTAACAAAAGAAAAAGCATTATAAAACATTTTAAACTGCAATTATTTCTTCAAATTTCTTCTGTAAGTAAGTTTTTCTCCGCTTTAAGTAAATATTCAAGAACATAATCCAAAAGAAAATGTGTGAGGAACGTTTCTAGAGTCTAGTCATATATTTATTCTGAAAAATGAGCGGTTAATATTAAAAAAAATTCAAGAATTTGTTAATTTTAAGAATCAAAAACATTGACTTAGCTTTAAATAAACATTGCATCAACAATAAAAGTAAAACTTTCCTGGCACACACAGGATAATGTAATTTTAATAAACCTAATAACAAAGTAAGGTATCTTGAAGAGTTATAATTAATTTTAAAAACATTTTCATTGAAAAAATTTAGATTTTACAAACACGTCTACCTTCAGTGAGTGCGTATACCTTTGAGGAATGCATAGTTGGCATCTAAATCTCGGTTCAAGGTCTCATATGTTTACCTTGAACCATATGATTTAAATTCTTTCGAAGTTATAATCCTCATTAGAGCGCAGCGCTAGCACACATAACCAGTTTATAGGATTTTTACTTCTAACCAAATGTATTTAATTTAATAAAAAAAGTATTACTCTCCGAGGAAATGAACACCGTTAAAAATGGTATTTAGAAATACGCCCAACTTTTTATTATTATTATTTTGCACGGTAGATACGTTTTTTAGAAAACCATGCAAAAAAAATCGTGTAAAAAATTTCATGTAACGTATGGTAAATTTGGGGATATGTTCCACAACTTTAAAAAATCGTGAATCGTGAAAAATCTCTAAATATTTTCTCAAAAAATCGTGCAAAAAAAAGTAATAATAAAATCTAAGTTACATATTTATAAAACGCAAACAATTCATCTTTATTACCAAAAGAATTAAAATTAGAGTACTCTGAAAATTTCTCGTCTACAAGTACATACAATATATAAAAATTCAAATTGAAATTGGGAAAAAAACTACTAAACAACTATTCATCGCTACTTGATAACAAGCGTGTACGTTAATTACGAACTAGATAAAAAATACTAACATCAGTAAATCATATTTTTGGTTTCTGAAATTGTTTAAATAATTCTTGATATCCTGCGATACAAAACTTAAAATTACATTGAAATTTTAATGCACGCTCTATTTCAGGATCATAAGTAATGAAATGCTGTTCCATACTTTTAGCAAATTTCAAGCCCTCGTGAATTAAATTAACTCTTAATAAGTAACTTTACCTTCGACTTCGTCACCATTGATTGCGATATTATAATATCATAAATTCGATCAAATCGCACTCATCTAAATGGCAAGAATCCCCAAATTTTTTTGGAATTCCTAACGAACAAAAAGTTTGCTTGAAAAAAAATTCTTTAAATTCGTACACTGCGTTATTTCAAAATCGTGCAAAAAAAAAAAAAAAAACAGCTGGCTGAGTGTGTATGTGTTGTAAATAATGTTTTCATAATTTTCAACCCATATTTAAATTTAAAATGAAAAATTAATGCTGAAGGAATTGTGAAACCGCCCCACTAAGGTGACCGTTTCTTTGATTATCCGCGTGAGCTAGAGGTGTAGGGCTTACAAAAGGAATAAACATTTTTAAATTCTTAATATGACTTTATTAATAATGTAACTTAAGCCTCTAACAATTTAGATAATAATATTTATAAGAGAATTTTTCTACTATGAACAAACACACAATAATAGTTATACCGAATCGCGTAACTTGGACCACTATCAATATCCAACCCGCCTAATCTCACTTCTAATAATATTACAAATCCTAATATCAAATAGTCAATCCTACCTTAATTTGATCGTAGCTTCAATACTATGAAGAGGCGTCTGGGCGCGCGTGCAATGGTACGCACCTTGACCTAATGGCTTAAACTTCAAGGTAACTTCTACTGGCTGTCAATTCACGCTTGTATCACTTTCGCACATAACATTCCCCAAATTGCCATACGACTTACTGAAACTTCTGTTATTTAAAAGCTATCTCATTTGCATTTCAGCTTCACGTTTCACTTCTTGGGTTTTGGTTGGAAAAGAGTTGCCATTAATCTTGGCCCCAAAAGAACCCAGAGGACATGTTAAAGAAAAGACGCTTGAGCCCGTCACAGAATGTTAATTTGATACAAAAATGCCGTTTATGAATTGAAGTGAAAAGAAACAATCATAGTCCACGTTCCACAAAAATTGTTTTGAAAAGTTTATTCGTTATATTCTCAAACGATATAATTATGTTAGAGTTGAAATAAAAAGGATAAAAAATATATATATAATTGAATCACCTGGACGTGTTATTAAATATAGCATCAACTGTAGGAGAAAGATTTAAAAGGCAGATGTATTAAGTAATTTATTATAAATATTTTTAAGAAATGTTCTAAAATTACGAAATTTTATTTCTAGATCGAATTCCACTTTAATGAAGTTATTCCAATGACAATTCAGCGTCATTAAACTTATTTATCGAAATATCTAGGATATTGGCTGCTTTCTCATCTCCTTTTCAGCCTCTATCAATAAATTTATTTACCAGAGATATAAACTGTGTGTTTAATAGGGATCAGAATATCACACACAATGAATGCGATTATTTTATTTTGTGGAGGAATACTATTAAAATTCGAATTTCAATAGGTACGCGAACTGACATAAGAATCTCATTTTGTGAAAAATGATGTCACTTGTTTTGAAATTTTAACTTTAATGATTTTGAAATACATACAGTTAGAATTGTATTACGAAGTGAAGTAATTTCGTGATCAGACAATGGAATTGATGTCAGGGATTGTTTCATAACTTGATGAATTACTACTCCCATTTCTTCTTGATGCATTTATTCTTAACATTTCTTCACTATGTTACCAATTATTTGTTTTGTTAGTACTATTAAAAATAATAGGAATTCTAAATATTCTAAATTATTTAAAATAGAGCAAATGAATCGCATTTATCATTTCCGTATAATTTATCCATAGTTAAAAAAAATTCAATACCTTTATGATTAAGTTTGCTAAGTTATGAATATATGGATTATAATTAACAGTTATTGGCGAGGGATTCTGGAAATTTGTGTCCTTCTCTCTCAAATGACGAGAGTGACAGCCTGATGCCTCATTTTCATTACTTTCCATTTCGTAACCTAAGGTTCGTGGGTGCGTGTCTCGATTTCTCAAAGACCACCATTTAAATTTTGCCATA
>BMAV01011954.1:0-107475 GCA_019973955.1 Trichonephila inaurata madagascariensis
TTAAAATAATGTTCGGGCACGTCCCGTCAAGAAATCGCACCACGGAGAATTTTTCAACTTAAAAAAGAGGGTTCGAAATCAGAGATTTGGGTGCCCAGGTGAGTACGGGGGGTATTGTTCCAAGATCTCGCACAATCGCACCATAGTAGTATATTGATTGTATTGTGAGGGACATGACGACGAGCGTTGTCCTGCAACACGATATGGAGAATGTGGAAGTTTGCTGGCTGATAGTGTAGAAATCTGCAATAGTAGTCTGTGAGTGCAGAATTTCTCCTTGAGGCACTGCATGCGGGAAATGTTTGATGTATGAAAAGAAGACCTCTCACCATATCGATATGATGTTTAAAATTGAACGGTGAACATGTGTAGGGCATATTCTCAGTTTCATTCTGATCTGCACGCTCTAATCCATCCCGCAATTCTTTTTTACGGTAACACAGTCTCTAGCCACAGTATTCTCATAATCTTTGATAACATTCAGATGCATTTTTACCACGGACAACCTAGACTTCTGATCTGGTTGTGTAAACATGATTTAGAGCAGCTAGAGCAGCAGGAACGACTCTGTCCACTGTAACGCCGCTCTCCCAAAGGCGTTCACAAGGGAGTGTTTTAGGGGTTTAAATCCTTCCCAAAGACCAACAGATTTTTGATTTTTTAGCTTCGAGATTAAATCTCGGTTCTTATGTCTGAGTGTTTCTTAAGCGTTTGGGGGTCCCAAGCCGTGCGATCGCGCTGTTGAGATTTTATGTCGAGAAAACCCAGTACATTTCGAACATTACGGACAAATGATGATGCGTTGCCGATTATTGAAGTCGCATGCTCAGATTTACTGAAGCAAGTGCATTACACAGCTCTTTTTAATGCAAACAATACATTTCACAATAGACAAAACAATACTATAGCTCCAATTGAGATTCATCGGTGTAAAATGAACAAAGCGATATCACATCGCTTGGTATTTCTCGACACAAAAAAATCAAGCTCTATCCTGTGCTGCTTGGGTCTTTTCGTACTCATTCTGAGAAAGCGCGGTTGCGCTGTTTGAGATTTTTCGATAGTGTTTTTTCAATACCCTACGGTGCAATAACTGGGCATATGGCTAGCTAAGCGAGCCTCCATCCCATATCTGGAAAGTAGATGTGGAGCGACTGTAATGCTATCATGCTGGGGAGTAGTAAGCTTATGATAGGTCGAGCCAATCGTTCGGAAAAGTTCCAAGTTCATGGTGGTTTTTGAATACTTGGGTGAGAGCTGAGTGGGTACTCTCTGATTGGATCATGGCGGGTGAGGATAGTGACTCTTATTGGCTGCTCAAATCTCTCAAGAAGAAATTTAAGACTACAAGAGGAGGGGCAAGTCCAGATGTGGGGAATACGACAAAATTAAAAGAAAAGATCGAAAAAAGTTTAAGAGAAAAAATTTAGCAATGGGTGTGCAATAAAAAATTGCACACAAATAATAAAAGCTAAGGCGGATTGTAAGAATCGAGAATTCTTCTCAGCCTTTTAGTAGTATCATTGGGATTGTAGTTTGGCAGATTAATCATATTGGCATTATTAGTTTATTGCAGAGAGTTAAAAATTTTTTTTGCAATCTTCTGGATGTGAGATTTAAAACTATTGATTTTAATGGCTTTCCGGATGTCGTCATTTCTCAGATATCTAGTTGCTTTTACGATCATCCGGATGGTAGAATTTTGAAGAGTATCTAGAATATTAATATTAATTTTAGCAGCGTATCCCCACACTGGGCAGGCGTAGGCTGATATTGGACGCATAAATTAAGGGGAATAATTTAAACATTATTTTTCCGGAATTTTTTTCAATACCCCCTGGGACTCACAGTTAAAGCATTACCCCCTCCCCCTTATAAGGAAATCTGCGAACACGAACTACCCCTTCTTACTGGATCGAATGCATCGTAAAAATTAACACCTCCACCTTAGTGCTCTCATATTCTGTTTGTGCTTGCTTGATCTTTTGTAACTTTCTGTACTACGCGTTGTCTTTATACTTAATTTACAATACTCATGTATTCATATGTACTCGTATACCAACTAATTACTTCAAATTAAATTTTATTTGCTATTAATTGTTGGAAAATCATTTAAGTTGTATTCATAATTCAAATGCTTCAAGTAGCCAGTGTCTAGAAAACAAACATTCTTTCGAATAAAAAGAAACGCATGTGAGAAAAAATTGATAAGACCTGACTTAAAAGATATTATTAAACTTGTATTTTGTTTTGAATTTATCATTCTAGACAATTTTGTATAATTTCTGGAATATCTATGAAGTAAAATTTCGTGGAAATGACAAGCATCTGCAAGCAGGAAAATGGAACTCTCGAATCCTAACACAGATTTTCTAATAGTTCCAAAGCTTGAATTAAGAATTTGATACGAAAAATACAATGAGAAGAGTATCGTATAATTCATGTAAGATAACATTCAATTCAAGAGTCACTATAAAAACTAGCTTATTGTATTAAATTCTTCCGATTTTACATGAACTTTTGAAAAATTTTATTTTTGTTTCATTTTTTTTTGCTTTGTTTATATATATATATATATTGAGTACAACTATTTATTTTGCACATTACAATTCAGTGACAAACTATTTAAGCCTTTAAAATATGCGTTATTTCAATAATTTTAATAATTGTTTGTGAACTAAATATTTCCTTTTCAGGGGGTAAAAGGGGTCTCCAAAAATCTTTCCCTCTCAAAAAAAAATTTACAAGAATTTCAATTTTTTCAGAAAAGTAATTTCTCCCTTTGGAAAATCTCTACTGGTAATCCAGATTTTTTACTCAGACTGGGCCCCTGAAGGGGAAAAACAATTCCCACTATTTCTTTTGCATATTGCAATTCAAGCAAACTATTTAAGGTTTTAATTTTTCTAAAATTGTTTGTAAACTGAAATATTTCGCTGGGGGGATATGCGTCTCCAAGATTTTCCCCCTCCATAAAAATTTCAAGTTTAATTTTTTAAAGGGTAATTTTTTGGAAAATCTCTCTGGGAAACCAATTATTCTCAGACTGGGCCCCCCGAAGGGGAAAAACAATTCCAGAAAATGGATTAACCATTCAGTTTACGACATTTATGCACTTAAAAAATAATTTCAAAAAAATCCTTATCTTCCCAAAAGGTTCTAAATAACTCTAAAAGATCGGGTTCTCTACTGTTGATATAAACTCATCATCCGTTCTCAGTAAATATAATCCCAAAGGTTAATTTATTTTTACAACGAGCGTCGTTTTTTTTTTAAAAAAATGGCCCCGAATCTGTCGGGAATGTGTCAGAAGTAAAAAATCCTACTGCGCATGCGCCCACAAACCTCAACCGTTACGTGATTTTTCCTTCGAAAAAAAAAAGTAGTCACAGTCATTTGCTAATGCGTTTTACAGCTGATGACACAAAAGTAAATTTTTCCCGGGTTTTTGATATAAGGGGGTCCAAAAAAGTTAAGAGCCCTTTTTAGGACTCTTTAAACAATTTCTGGGATTTATACTTACATTTAGAGGAAGAACAAACATTATTCAGTATCAAAGATATTTAAGAAAAAATGAATATCTTTTGGAGCCAGTGCAACAAAAATGATTAGTTACAGAGTGCGTGGCAATATATCATTTTATCTTTTGGGTTTTTTAATTTATTCTGTTACGAGAGAAGAACATTTTTTTGTTTGAAAAAAAGAATTTTAAATACGAAAGAATGCATTTTTTAAAGGAATCAATATTCAATTCCAAAACAATCGATACAACATTCTAATTATTTTAAAAACCCATTGTAATAATTTTTTTTTTTCAAAAAAATCGCCTCGTTGTTATGCTAGATTGAGGGGGTGAAAATACTCAGTAAAAGGGGGAAAAGAATTTTTGGAAAATAATATTGCGAAATTACAAATTTATCCCTTGGATTTAGAACTCTTTTTAAAAGAAAAAAATTATAGGTAAAAAAAAGAATTTCTAAATATTCTGCACAACTTTTCAAGCTTGTAAATAATTGCAAAGTTGAATTGAAAATTTTAAAAAAAATTTTAAAAAAGGTTTTTTGATTATTTTTTAAAAAATTTTTGCGTAAATTGAACAACTTCAAATTGAAATCAAAGCTTTTTGAAAATGCTTGGTTTAATTTAGATTTAAATTTATTTTAAAAAAGTCCCTACTATGTGAAAAAAAAAAAAAACCAAAAATTTTCTCCCAATTATATTTAAACGTTTCCCAATCAAAATTAATTTTAAATTTAAGAAAAAAAATTGTTTAAAAGCAAACTTTTTTTGAGGAATGTAAAAGGGAAAAACTGCCCTAGTAATCACAGACTAAATTATTTTTTCTCTATTGGGGCTGGGATTGGTATTTCTTACCTTTTCAGACCTAGTACATTACCCAGGACCCGGTATCATTTTTTTTTGGGCCCAATATAGGCAAATACCAATAGCCGCAAGTAATTTTGACTCCCAGTTTCCTCCCCAGGGGAGGCCTCTGACCCGAGGGTAAAAATTAAAAGGAATTTTTTTTTTTTGCCGAGAGCACCCCCAAAGGGGCCCTCAATGGTTTTTTAAGTGCCGCGTAATCATATGACATGGCCGCTGTCGATTTTTCTGCATCATAAAAAACCCAACCGACTTGGGCGGGAATCGAACCCGCAACCTTAGGTGCAGGGCTAGGAACAGATTCAATTGTGGCCACGGCAGTCCTTTTTTTGGTTTAAAAAACCCCACAGCCGGCGTGTTATTATTTTTTGACCCTAGAACCAGTGGCGTAACGGAAAATGATTAAGGCCCCTGAAAGTCGGGGTTTTGGGCCCCACAATGTGAGGCGAGGGTTGGGGGGGTGTACGTTACGCCGCCACTGCTTAGAATTCGTTAAATTTTCCAGGTTCAGTATTTTCATTTAATAGGTTTGGGGAACCCAAAAAAGGGGGAAATAGTTCAGATGCCATCCACGTCATTGACCATGGCCCAAAAATTCCGGGGGCCCATAGCCAAAGCCCCTTTTTAAAAATTCGCGTTTTTAACTCTTTTTTTGGGACTCAATCTACTTAAGTAGAAATTTTTTTCAAACTGCTGCCTGAGAACTTTGGGGATTTGTTACATTTTTAATTTTTAACCGCAATTCTCAAAATTTAAAAACATTATTCGTGTTAAAATTTTGAGTTGCATTTAAAAGAATGTATATATTTTCCCACCCACCTGCATTTGACTGTTTTTTTTTATGTTAAAAAATAGCCAATATTTCAGTTTATTACATATGGCATATTGGGACTTATGGATGATTCGCGAAGTTTAAAAACAGGTTTGACGGGGATTTAAATCCATGTTATCACCAAACGTGTATTTGAAATCAGTAAAAATTTTTTAAACATCAATATCATCCCCAAATTTTTTTGCACGTATGAATAAAAAAAAAAAAGTTATTGTGTGTATACCGGAAAAAATTTTTTCTTTACCCAAATTTAAAAAATACAGAATAAAACCCCCATATCTTTTTTATGTTTACGTAACTACAAAAAAAAACCCTCGTGAAATTCACAAAAAGAAAAAAAATTTAAAAGGTTAAAAAAAAAGAATTTTTTTTCGTGTACCCTCTGTGGATGTATTCTGATAATTTAAAAAAAACTATTCACCACAAAACTGTTTATCGTAACACAGCCCCAAAAAGATTGGGGGAAGAAAACAGTTCCACACAAAAAGAATGAACGTAAATCGCTAGAAAGATAATTCCCCAAACGGGGAAAAAACGTATCTAAAAAAACAAAACTCTAAAACATGTGAAGTCACACGTGAAATACAGATAAGCTAAAGATTTTAAAACCGATACATGACGGATTTAAAGAGAAACTCATAAAAAATTATGAAAAGGATTTAATTTTTTTCCCCCGTACATTGCACCAAAAGATTAAATTGGCGACAAGAAATGCCATTCCTCAACGTAAATGTACATCTAAATGCACTCTGATTTATTGTTCACTTTATGAAAATTCCCGGGGAAGAATTTTTTTTTAAATTTAAATAAACACTTTTCATGTATATTATACGTGGCAACATACGTGGGGTGATCAGAAAAAAAGGTTGCGGCCGAAAAAAAAGAAATATTTATTAACAAAGACAGAAAATACAAAAAGGGTATTAAGGGGTTTTACTCCCTTTTATCACTTTTTGACAAATCATCAAGTCTATTTAGGTTTTTTATCGAAGCAGAACCAACTTGTTCAACCCGTCTTGGTAGAAATCAGGCCCCCGCCCCTTGGGGCCAGGTCCCGGCGAAGGATTTCAACACTGTTTTGGGAATATCGCAGAGCATAAGAAACGATATGTTGCACGGTACCAGACCCCGGGGTCCCCAAGCCTGACGAGATTTCACGCAGGTTATCAGTCGATCTTTTTTAAATCATTTTCCAATTCATGCCGGGGGTGATTTCTGTCGTTAAAGGGAAGGCCTTGGCCGGCCGCCCCCTGTCATATTTGCGGTTTTTTGACTTTTGTAACGCCGCCTGGTTACAAACAAGAAAAATTGTCACAGTCTCATTTAAAAATTTAAAAAGCAGAATTTTTTTTGCTTCGTATGTTACTTAAAAGTCCAATAAATATGCCAAGCCGGGTGGACAGTTTTTCCCCCCACGGGAGTTCAACCCCTTTACCGAAAGGCCCCCCGCTTTTCCCCCTTTTTTTTTCAGGGCTCCTACCCAAATTTTTGTCTCCTTCCCGGGCTCTATCTCCCCGTTTTTCCCTCCAGGGGCCCCTCTTCTTTGTTTCCATCCGGGGGGTCCGTCCAAGTTTTTTTCCCCTCCGTCCTTCTCCCTCAAAATTAACCCCTTTTTAAAAAACCCGGGGGCGGGGGCCACTACACGCCCCCCCGTCTTTCCCAATGGCAGGCCAAAAAAAAAGGGGCCCCTATCATCTCCCCCTTTGCGCGGCAAACACAAAACACATTCCTCGTCCGTCTGGAATCCCAAAGGGGGCCAAAATTTCATCCAACTTCTGAAACTTCCCTTCATCTCCAACCCCCTGGGCCTCATACCCCATTCTCTAGGCACCGACCCTTTATACAGGCTTCGCCTATACGTCCCAAACCTTTTTCCCGGGATTTTTACCATTGTAAATTCCAGACCTGATGTCTGCGCTTGTCCGAGGCCAAAAAAACAAACCAAGACCCCCTGGCCACCTGCTCTTGTCACCAACGTCTGTTTGGGGCCATAAAACTTAGATGAATAGATGGGTGGGGTTCACCCCAATCGAAGTCGTCACAACATCCTGCCTGCCTGATTGAAAAAAGGGGGGGCACAATTTTGCTTTTGCGCATTTCAGATATGGACACATTCTTTTCCCACAAAAATCGAATCACGGCTCGCACTTCCAAACGAGACCAATTTTCCCAGGGTTTTGCCATTTCAATCGTTTTTGAACCATCCGGGGAAATTTTCTACCTACCCCCCAAACCATCCCGTATGACGAATAGCACCATTTTTTTTCCACTCTGGGGAAATAAAAAATTCCCCCCCACAATATGTAGTTTTCGAATGCTGAGACTTGTAAACTTTTTTTTTTTGATCATCCCCCGCATTTTGAAGATTGTTTAATAATTGATCAAAGTCAAAGATTTATCATAGATTTTTAAATTTTTAGCCAATATTTTTTTCTCCAAAACAATATTTGGTTTGGGTAAATCCCAATGTGCCTTGGGAAAGGGGGTAGTATTTATTGATGTCCCCCTATGACGTAAAAAAGGGATTATTGGCAACGGACCTCCGTAATTTTTTACCCGCTGTTGAAATTCAAGGACAATACTTCAGGTGCATCCCCCCTTAATTTTCAAAAAACCCCACCAATAATTTGGGGGAAAGGGCCTCGGAAGATTTTAAAGTTTCATAAAGGCCCCTCACAGTGAGTTTTCAGAGGCACTGAGTCGAAATTATAAATTAGTGGCAACGAGTTCATGAACCCTTTCCCTTACAGCAGCCACCTTAATTTTGGGTATTAACCATTAATAATACTTCAGCAGAAGTCAGTAGAAAAAAAAACTAGCAGCAAATGACCACAGAAAGGTACAAAAATTTTTACTGCATGAAATTGGGCTTCACAGGGGAGACGATGCTGAGTGAACTTCTTCAGGGTTTAAAATTTCCCCAATGGCTCAAAAATATTTCTGGGTGAACAGTGGAAAGATTAAAGGGGGCAGCATTGTTTTTTCATAACATACGAAAAAATTAAAAAATTACTTGCCCGTTATTCAGAGGTTGCTTCCGGGATTTGTTTTTGTAGCTGCGGGAGTAGGGGGTTTTGGGGTTTTGGTCACGAACTCGTCCCACATGTCCAGGTTTCCCAGCCTTAATGCCCCGGGGGCCTGTCAAAAGAGGGGCTAATGCAAGTTAAATCCCCTTGGGGGCTCAAAAATCCTTTTGATGGGAAATGGTGTAGAAGTTCGGGGAGGGTGAGCCAGATCAAACGTCATCCTCGTTATTTGACAGAGGTTCAAATTTGCCAGGTCCATCGCGTTTCTTTTGGGTGTGAAGTAAAAAAAAATCAGATTAAACTTTTGTGTTAACGCCACACCCAATCAATGAAAAAAAACAGATAGGAGTGGGTATATTGATAATAATTGGGGGATTCCATCCTATACCGTGGTCGCGGTAGCCCAGTGGTTAAGGGATCAACCCTGGCTTGCCTTGTCACGAGGGTTTGGCCCAGACCACCAAAGATCCGCCGTGTGGGCAGCGATGCAAGTTTAAAATTTTTCGAGAGCTGAAACCCTCCTCCCGTTGGTGTGGTAGTTAGGGGGGGTGCCCAAAAAGGGGTCGTCCACGGGCATTTTTCCCTGGTTCAAAATTACGTGGTCCGTCACCAAAAACCCTCGTGTAAAAAGAACAGTGCAACGTTAATATTCAATCAATCAATCAATCCATCCATCCTATACTTCTGAGGATTTAGTTCGATTCCAGAGCTGATGTCCAAATTTAAAATTACACTACATTATATTGAGAGTGAAACACCAAGGTGTGGTCAACAAGTGAAGAAACTAAGCAAACAAAAGAGAGAGAACGGGCATCAAGTATGTTTTTTTTCAAAAATACTGTAACCTTTAAAAAGAACAATGTCAACTGTGTAAATGGTAGTACCTTTCCGTAAAGGGCGATACACGATGCAACACGTTGGAGTACAGATACATTGAGGGGGAAAGGGTGGTATCTTAAGGGGTAGTTTCTATTCCCAAACCCTTTTCCACAGTTCGTCTTCTTAACACAGTCCAGCAAATGACGTACAATTACATTCTAGATGTGGGTTTAAAGGTGAGAGGTTAGGGGGTAATTTAGAGGAGGGGCGCATCTGTACATTTTTCGAGTAAAAGCATGTTGGCAAATGCACAAATGTCGGTTGGGGGTTTTTCTTCTTTTTTAAAGGGCCATGGGACTTCCAAAAAAAAGAAGAATGTCACAGCATACCCTTCAAGTATTTTTTGGCCATCATTTTGCCCTGAATACGAAACAGGGGTGACTAATATCGTCAAAATAGCGCTCCAAGTCATGATGCCGTGTTGCCGTGCTGTTGAGGTTTTTTACAGATGGGGACCGATTGAAAAAAAAAAGTCGGCACCATACTCGTAAAACGGCGACTATCATTGAACAAACAGAAGTCCACAAAAAAAAAGCATAACGTATGCAAATAAACACTGACGTAGCTAGCTCTGAGTAGGCCCTGTATCCCAAAAATTTATTTGGGGTCCCCCAAATTGGGGCCCTTTAAAATTTGGGTTTTTTCATGCATTTTGGGGCCCCCTTATACGTGGGGGCCCCCCATCATCGATACGGGGGTACTTACCCTCCCCAAATGAATAAATTTAAAATAAAAAATAACTTGGCCTTTGTAAATCCCAAAGACAGCTTACAGTTCTTTTGGAAAATTGAGGGGAATATGTTTTTGGGGTCCGGGGTTCTTGCAACATACACATGAAAGGGGGGCGGGCTACTGCAAGCCCCCCCCAAACCTCCTCCCCCGGTGGCTTGGGAAAGGGGAAAAAAGGGGGAATAACTCCGGCTGAAAGAGATATGAGAACGCAAAGGAGATAGACTCACGACGACACATAGAAGGAACACCTCTTAAAAAAAATGAACGTAGCCTTTTTTGGCAAAGGGCGCGCGTTTAAATGTTTCACTTCATTCTCTCATTAATTGTTATTCCCCCTTTTATTTATTTTTGTTTTAAAAAAAAACAGATTATTCCCGTCAAAACCCAGTTTTGAATTCATCTCGAACAACATACATTTCTTGGGAATCGTTTTTTCGTACACAAAAGCTTACACCTTCGCCGAGTTGATCTCATCCGTTTCATAGGAATTTTTAAACCCCCCGATTGAGGGGGGGGTATGGAACTTCGTGGGGGGACTTTCTGAAAAAGCCATTCTTTAACCTTTTTTTTTTTTTTTGGGTCATTATTACGCTGAAAGATCCAATGACTCGAAAGGTGTAAGCCACTAACCAATGTCTGCACGTTATTTTGAAAAAAAACCATCAAGTTTTTGAAACGATCCATCGTACCTTCAATAAAGGTTAACTTTCAACTGTTGACATTGATCCTCAAGCCATGAGTGTTCTTCCGACGTACGAGGAGGAGTCGGAAAATAAATTCCCCTGTCGACTGTGGTCAGGTCTTTTGTGGTACTGGGATCGAACTCGTGACAGGGCCAGCCACGATCCGATGCCTTGACCACTCGGCTACCGTGGCCACACTACTGTGTGGCACGTTGCATCATATTGGTAGATTGGTTTGGCACGCCACAGCTACAAGGTTGCTGTTCTAGAATTTGATTTAAATTATGCAAAACATTCAAAACCATGAAGTCTAAAAAGTTGGACTTAAATATAATTTTCTTGATTACGTCTTGCTTGTACTACGTTAAGGACTGTGACGGGCTCACGCGTCTTTTCTGTAACATAACCCTGGGTTCTTTGACGGCCAAGATATGGCAAATTTTTTTCCAACCCAAATCCAAAAAGTGAAATGCAGTGTAGATGCAAATAAGATGGTCTTTAAAAAACAGAAGTTTTAGTAAATTGGGATGGCAATTTAGAAAAGTTCTGTTTTGGAAAGATAGAAGTGTTTGACGGCCTACCAAAAATCACGGATTCCAGCCATTACTACAAGGTGCATACTATTGCACGCGCACCGATCTGTCTTCTCTGAAAGTGATTGAACCGTTTCGTAATTCAAGGTAGGACAGATTATTTGATATCTGAATTCGTAATATTATTAGGGAAATTTAAAGTAGGCGGATAATATAATTATTTAGATAAGTGATCCAAGTTGAGCGATTCGTTTTAGCTACGGCTACGTGTTTTGGTTTATTCTCACTTAATATAAGTTTGTTCAATATAATAGAAATTTAAGTTAAACTCTTAATAAAGTCATATTAAGAATTCTAAAATGTCTATTCATTTCGAGAACTCCACACCTCTAATTCACGCTGAAAACTTCGCGTGAAAAGATCAACCATATCACAGGGGACATGGTAGGATTTACACAAAACTTTTTAATACAGTGATTTTCGTAGTATTTTTGGTTGTCTCCTATGTGTATGGATGATGTAAAACGGATTTTGTGCTCAGAGTTTCATAAAAAGCTAACCATTTAATTTTTTAAGGGAAAAACTTGAAACTTATGAAGTGATTTTAAAATGCTACTTCTCCTACAAATATTGACGAACATATATGAAATTTGATTTAGAAGTACGTCTAACTATGTATAAGAAAAGTTGGTATGGTTTTTGCGATAACATGATTTGTATTCGTACAATACTTTTAATGAATGCTAATTGAAAATTCCTTAAGAAATGTGTAAATTCTAAATTCAATTATTTTTTAAAAAAATAAGTATTGCTTTGATTGAAAAATGCATACCATTTTTGTCCCATGTACTATAAGCAGCAAGTGAAAAATTTTAAGTATTAAGCACAATAAAAAAAAAAGCCTTTGCATTTTAAATGAAGACAAACTAGTTATTTTATCTTTCCGAGATTAGTCGGTTTAAAGTTTTGATTTGCTTTTGGGATGTGAATAAAAACAAACGTTAAAGTTTTCCCAAGTCTACGTTTTTTAAACTTAGACCTTTCAAATTTTGCGAGTTTGCAGAAAAATATATAAAAATTAATTTAGACTAAAAAAGTTAGATTTGATTTTTTTGACCGATTTTCGTCAATTGAATCGTACTGTGTCCTCTTAAGTAACAATTATTTTTCCCAATTGCAATTTATTTAAGAAAATTAACAGGACACATGTGGTCCTTTGTGTAATATTTCGATACCATTTCGATGACACAAGAAAAGAAATCATTACCAGCTGCAATAATAAGTGATATCGGAACGTTTCAGTAACTGAAGTGGTGACTCTCATCCCCCGCCATTAGCAATGCTCTTCGATAAAGAGGTCAATGGCAGGCTTTTCGAAGACTGACAGGCGAGTTTCATCGGTGCATTGACTATTTCCTAAATCTGGAAAGATGACACAATCGGCTTAGTGGTATCGCTTGACATTGACTCAGAAAATGTTTTTAATCTGATTACCGTTTAGGAGGAGAGAATAAAAATCCACTGTCACTAATCGCTCAGATGAAAGTGAGTTTTCATTGGCTCCAATGCTGGTAGAAAGTGTCATCTATTTTAAATATGCATTGGAATAATCAGCTTGAAGTCACGATATATTAAAAAATTAATCATCAAAAGAAAATTCCTGACAAGATAAAAACGAAATAAAGGGGAAATAAACGAAATTACGAAGTTTTGAGCCTAAAAAAGTGGACGTACCGACGTACCTCCCTCGCAGAATTAACAAATAGATTTTTTTTTTTGCTGAAAATTAAAATTTAAAATAAAAAAAGGGCCAGAGAAATATGTGAAAAGGAGATGAAAATACAAACAAGCTCCTTTTTTTAAAGGTGGGGTGGTGATTGTGGGTTTTAATGGCGAAAAAAATTTTTAAAAAGGTTAAACCCTTTTTTTAAGGGTACCCCGACTACTTTTGGGAACTGTCATTTTGTTATAGCGTATAAATGGACAATATTTATGATATTTAGTGCCCTTTGGAATTGAATACATGTATAAAATTGTTTTAAGGACTTTTTGAAAAAAAATTTTTTTAAAAATACAATATTTCGGAAAAAAATTAACTTAAAAAACCTTTTTTAAAAATGTTCTCCTTTTAAAAAAATCTTCTTTTTCCAAATTTTTTTCCCTGTTAAAAATTTCAGACCTCTGTACAGAGGTTAACTAAAATTTTTTTGAAATATATAACATAAGTGGGTTTTTTTCTTGGTTTTCAAAAACAGAAAAGGAGAAATTTTAAGAAAATACGCCAAAAATTTTTTTTTCAAATTTTTGGAACCAAAAATAACTTAAATTTTTCAAAATTCTTAGTTAAAGCCTCTGTACAGAGGTCTTAAATTTTTACATGCAGGCAAAATATTAATAAAAAAAAAATTTTTTTTACAAAAAAAAACTTTTGGGAAAAAAAGGTTTATTCAAAATTAAATTTTTTTTGCCAAAAATATTATTTAAATAATTTTTGTCAAAATGTCTTTAAAACAATTTCTTTGTATTCTAATCTAAGAAAACCCCTTAAATATCATGAAAATTATCCATTTATGCGCTTTTTCTGGTTCCAAAAATGTCGGGTACCTTTAAAAACATTAAAAATATAAAATCGTTAAAAAATTTTATAAAAAAAAATTTTTGTAATAAAATGTAAAACCAAAAATATATGTTTTAAAAGGTCAGGGTTTTAAAAAAAAAAGTAAATGATTTTCTTTGGGGGTTTCCCCCCAAGTCCCAAAAAGGGATTGAAAAATGTTATTTTCTGTATCTGGTCGGAGTTAACCAGCTTTGGTATTTTTTCAATTTTTTCCTCATCGACGTCCCAGGCAAGATGTCCTCATCTGACGTGTCCAAAATAAAAGTGTGCTTTTTTGGGTTTGGAGGCCCTCATTTGTATTTCTATTTTTAAAGGGTAATATTTCTTTTGAACGCTTTTTCTGGAGGTTTTTTAAGTTTGTTTTACCCCCTGGGGGGAGGGGTATGGTATTGGAAAATATTGGTAGTAGTTTCCCAAAGAACAAGACTTTTTCGGGTGGTAAAGGTAAAAATTGGGTACTGTGGGAAAAAAATGCTTTTTGGGTGAGGAAGATGCAACAGTTAGACTATTAGATGTGGCGGGGCAGGGATCTATTAAAAAGGGAAAAGTTGGTTGAGATTCTGATGATTTTTAACTGCGACAAAATATGTGGATGGTAAAGGTTTTCCCGAGCTGAAGTAGACGATTTGGCAAAGGGAAAATTCTTTTTAAGACATAGTTACCATTTTGGGGGGATAACAACGCCAAAATTCGGGCTTCGAAATGTGGGAAAATTTTCTAGTTTTAAACAGCACCCCCGTAAAGTCGAGTGGACTGAGAAAAAAAATTAAGTTCAGAGCGGAAGTTGAAAAAAAATTTAGGGGGGTGAAATAGTTATAAATAAACAAAATTTAAAATTTTAAGAACAAAAGTCGGACCCCCCTAACTTTAAAAGAAGTCTCTAAATCCTGAAAAAAAATTCGTTATATGGAAAATTTATAAGGATTACTTTAAATTAAACTTTATAAATCAGACAAAACAAATTTTCAATTCATAAACATTGTTAAAAAAGTTCATTCCCCTTTTTTTTTGTAAATTAAAATATCTATTTATTTTATATATCTCTTACCCATAAAAAAATAAATAAATAAAATAAAAAAAACCTGCAAGGAAAACTGGAAAAAAGAATGTCGAGGAATATACTTCATTTTCAATATTAAGGAAATAATTTTATATTAAAAGTAATGAATTTTAAGGGCCTTTATAATTTAAAGCATACAAGTAATTTTAAGCATACATTTTTTCAGAAAATTAAAAACATACATTAAACAAAAACTTTTTTAAATTTAATTACTCATAAAATTTGGGTCAATTTTGTTTAAAAAAAATGTTTTTTATTGCCCCAATTTTTAAATGCAAAAAACTTTAAAAATTTTTTCCTGTCTCTTTTTTAAATTTTTCCAGCCATCCATTTTACCAAAAAGGTGATTCAAGTTTGCAAATTGAAGAGCTTTCTTTTTTTTTTAAAGGCCCGAATCTCTGAAAATTTTTATACCCATCTTTTTTTCCACTTAAAACTGTTTCTCGACATCTTCAAGACGTTCTTTAAAAGTTTTGAAAAAAATTCGATGAATCACAATTTTTAGCTTATCCGATTTTTATAATGTTGATAAACTGTTTGGGGAAAACCACATTTTAAAAAAAATTTTTTATACGAAAAAAAAAGGGAAAAAAAATTTAATTACACAAGAAAAATGTTCGTTTATGAAAATGCACTTCCTTTGGGAATTAACGGGAAAAATTTAATTGTTTTGATTGGAAAAAGGTTGCAAAAAAATTCCAATATGAGGGTTTGTTATATAAAAATGTATTTGCTATCAAATCTATCAATAAAATTTCAAAAAAACCCTCGTGGGGTTTGGATCGGAACAAATGAAAGAATCTGTTAAAAAATATCTAAGTCAGAATAAATTTCGCAATTTACGTATTATAACGGTGACCAATTTCACTAAACCAGAAGACATCGCCAAATCAAAGAACATCACCAAAATGTTGCCGTCTTTTTTTAAACATGCTTCTCCCATATTAGGCCGACGAAATATAAATGATGAAGATTTAAAAGAATTAAATACTACATGAAAACAATTAATATATAAAAAAAATTCCAAGTCAATTTCTACTTTGAATGGATGAATAGAAAGTATTTTACTAACGATTGAAAATTTGAACAAGGTATTTATATAAATAAATAAATTATTTATATGGGGAGAGAGTGAACTAATAGAAAGGGGAAAAAAAAAACATTTGCTCCTTTTGTAACAATACCCCCTTTTTTTAAAGGGGAAAAAACCGGTTTTGGCCCAATTTTTTTCCCTTTTAACAGTTACTTTTTACAACAATGGAGAAGAATCAAAGTTGGCGTAAAAACCCAAAAATAAAAAAAATTAAAATTAATTAATTAATATTTGAAAAAACTACATTAACATTAAATATCCACTAAATTTTAAAAAAAATTATTTAAACTTGATTGGTGAAAGTATTTTATTAACGATTAAAAATTTGAATAAGATAAATATATACAATATATAAATATATATATATAAAAGAGAAGTGAGACAAAGTAGAAATTTTGGAAAAAATATATACCAAATAACGTATGTGATAACAACCATAATATTTAGGTGGCCAAAACGCCATAATGGCAGTAAAAATCACGACAAATAAGTTGTTTTTATGTATACGACTTCACATAAATTTTCATAAAGTTCGAATCTAATGTAATCGTGCAGTTCCACTATTTTTCTCATTTGCCATGTTGCTACCCCAATCCCTAATTTTTCGGGTACTTATTTATTAGACCATATTTTTGGAAACGCTTCACTGATTTCTCTTCCATAGAAAACGGACCCTAAATTTTAATCCTTTTTCACATCAAAATCAGAAAGAAAAATAGTGTTACAAATTATAAACTGCGTTATTATATTTTCAAACATGGGCTTGCAAAATTATTGCGCTTAAAGTTACGTGAGAACCAGTAGCGCACACAGGAATTTTCAGGGGGTCCGGGGTCGAAAGTTCACCGATCTTGTATCATGCTCCTTTTGATTTTGTCGATTTTCGGGAACAAAACGCAGTAAAAAACTAATTATTGAATAAATAATTAGCACTAATTAATAAAATTAATCATTAATAACAAATACTTAGTTAAATTTTACGTACTATATACTTAGAATTATAATCAATCGGAAAAAAAATCAAGGGTTTTGGGGGGTCCGGACCCACAGGACCCCTCCCTTGTGTGCGCCACTGGTGAGAACGGTTTTCCACTACTGGCTGTACTTTACGCCATTTGGCGACATTATTCTATTTGACAAAATTGGATGGCGGTATAGTAAGCAAGTACCAGAATTTTGACTGAAACATATGTAAACTAAAAGAGAGGGGGAATAACGAAGAAGGATCTCGTTATTTTCAAGTAGTTTAATTCGAATCAATGCAGTTTAATGCTACTTGAATGAGGCAAACCACATACCTTACAATTTTCAATCACCATTCCAGTGACAAAGACGATATCGTAATTACGCTCCCCAGAAGGGAATTGATTGATTGATTGATTAAGATTAACGTCGCACTGTTTAGCTACACGAGGGCTTTTGGCGACGGACCACGCAATTTTGAACCATGGTCAAGTGACGTGGACGACACCTGTGAGCTGGCACCCCTCTCTCCTAACTACCACACCACACCAACGGGAGGACGTTTCAGCTCTCGACAGATTTAACGTGCATCGCTGCTCTACACGGCGGGTCTTTAGTGGTATTGGGCTCGAACTCGTGACAAGACAAGCCATGATCCGATACCTATACTACTCGGCTACCGCGGCCGCTCCCCAGAAGGGAAATTGCAACACTAAGAAATAATGCACGTAGCGTCATGCAAATTTCAGGAGCGATAAAGGTGATATTTGCAAATGGTACAAGCGCATCTGATGACGTGGTACTCATATTCGGACTATAAAAGCAAGCCATTTTTCTTTCTCATAAACAACATTTAAGGTTTTGAGCAGCATTTGTAATTTTTGAAGAAGCGTAAAAAATACCTTTAAAACATCGGCGAACTCAACAGCATCAGTTAACAACCGGGAAACGTGACCGTATTATCGAAGTCTATGAACGGGGTTTGTCACTGCACACGATAACAACTCGTGTCGGAGACAATGTGAGAACAATTCAACGTTGTGTCACATGAGGAATTCAGGAAAGTATACGTACATGCCGAATAGGAAGCTCTGCGCACAAGTGGCGTATTCGCCAGTTGACTATTCGAGACCCTTTCTTCATGGATCGTGATATCCGAAGCTTGTTGCCTCCAGGAGCAGGCAGGTGGACCTGTGTCCACCCAAACCATACGCAACAGATTGCATGTAGTACAGTTATAAGCACGGGTGCCAGCAACAGAGTACTATTGACCTCTCAACACAGGGCTGGAAGCTTGGTGCGGTGTCATCGTCATCAAGCCTGGACCATTGCATGGCATCGGGTATTGTTCACGGATGAATCTCCTTTCTGTCTGGAAGGGGGGTATGACGACTGTAGATGGTTGTGGAGGCGACCCGGAGAACACTAGGAAGAAACTTATTTCGCCGAGAATAAAGTTGGCCTTACTAGGGGTATCACGGTTTGGGGTGGCATAATGTTTGATCACACGACGCCTTTGTACCACGACGGCCCGAAACGGATTCAACACGGTATTCACAAACAATGCCGATTCGAGTTGCCCGGGGAAATTTAACATCCTAACTGGATTTGACATCCTTCCATGGTCGGCAAATTCCCCAGATCTGAATCCTATCGAACACCTAGGGTTTCATTACACGTGACACGAACCGATGACCACTAGGGCAAACCGTGGAGGATCTGTGCCCAGAAGTTGATACCGTGTGGAAGCGGTTACCTCAGGCAACCACCATTGGGCCAACTGATAGTATGCCTCGCCGGATTGAGGCCTATATAACTGCCCGAAATGAGCACATTAGATACTAAATAAATTTGCTTATAATGAATTTATTTGCCTGTTTTTTTAATCATTTGCATATCCACCTTACCATTATCGCTCCTAAAATTTGCATGACGCTACGTGAAACTGTTTCTCGAAGTTGCAATTTCACTTTTAAGAAGTATAGGGTTTTTTTTAAATTCCACGGGATGGAATTTGAAATCCAATTCGCTCACTTTAATTAATTTTCCGACAGTCTGTGGGGCTGCATTCAAAGTTGTGGATCTATAATTTAATTAGTTTTTATCAACCACTAAGAGTGATCTTAACCATGGGCTGTGATGACCAGATTCCCAGATTTTCAATTGCATTTAAACAGTCAAGGTTCCTGATCTTTGCAAATCTTCCATTAGTGGAAAATGCTAGGCCATGATCAGATCTGACTACGTCATCTGACCGTGAGCCAGAATCACAACGCGTATTAGCAAAACTTTCTGTCCAGCAATAACTATTTGGCAATTGAAAAGAGCTAATTATTATTATTAGATTAGTCGCATTATATTATTCAGTAAATAATATAGTACGACTTCATTATTAGAATTAAAGATAATGAATTACTGTACAAACACAATTCAGCTTTGTACCCATACATTATTTTTTAAACGCGCGATATGCGAATTTATTCAATATCACAATAGAACGGAATATAGCATGCTACTTACATTAGAATTCTAAACAAGCTGCAAGTAAGGGAAAGGAAACCTTAACAAGTCCGTAATAATGTCTAAGACCTCAGCATCCTGCAATAAAGATTTCAAGATCCATTCAATTTGCAGCTTATTGTATTATTCAGCACAGTTACTTAAAGACATGATTATTGAGATCCTATTTCATTTCATTATTCATACCATAATTTAACGCAACGAATTCAAGTTATGATTTTAAATCACGATCAATATTGCCCTTTGAATTTTTCCAAGCCAATTCAATTGAGTTTTGAAGTAAGCCAATTTAATCAATTGGTAAATATTTCCAAATTTCATACTCGAGTCAATCGGGAAAACAACAGTGGTTACTAAGATGGATGGCGGTTGTACAGAGGGGAAAAAATGATCAAATGGAATCTACCAATCAGTGAAACAAGTTCTATAACATAGGGGTTTGGAGAATTTAATAAATCTTAAATGGTCGAATTATATATATAAAAAAAATGGAAAAATTCTTAATTTTGGTTAGGAGTTTTTGGATTTATATTAATTATTTTTCGGCAATATACGTAAGTAAAGTGGTGATTACTTAGTACTGAGTAGTAAAATGTATATAGAAACATTTCATAGACTAGCTGTCTCTTCCGGTACCGTCAATCAGTCCGATCCAAGCGTTTGATGCAAATACAGGGGGATGCAAAATATTGTGAGGAAATTGAGAAAAATATACTTTTATTTACTACATAATATTGAAAGATAAATTAATCTTTTACAAAGAGCGATATACTTGCGTTCCTAGATGGCGGACATCAATTACAGGTTACAGGTTTTGTGGGATATGGAGTAACAAAGGCTATTATCCCCTTGAAATGAATATATATATTTAAGCATATACAAATCAATCACAACTTCATAATCAATTAAAAAACCGAAATTATATGTATCTTATAATACTAAATCCCATTTCAAAATATCAATGGCGAATATAGAAGATAAAAAATTCCAACGTTTTCAAACAAAATTACAAAATTATAAAATAAAAATTTATAAAACATCCAAGTGCAACCTTGGACTTAGGACCGATAAGTGGGGTTAAACTAGTTTGATGGCGCCAACCTTCCCCCTATTGCAACTTGGTAAGTTAATCGGGAAATATCCAATTCTCAAATATTTAAAAATTTAAAAGTTAAAATTAAACCATTAAACTTGAAAAATTAAACTATTCGCCATCGCATTCTGAAAGATATTATAACATTAAAATGTTAAAATTCTAAGACAATTAAGTGCATAATATAAGTGAACCATCGAACACCAAAGATGATGCACCCATCTTTAAAATAGTTGTATAGGAAGAAAAAATATCTAAAATCCGAAAGTTATTACATCCATCTATATATATATATGTGTGTGTGTATGTATATATATATATATAGTCTTTCCTTTCTTATTTAATATATATCAAAGTACTT
Organism: Trichonephila inaurata madagascariensis; assembly: GCA_019973955.1. NCBI lineage: Eukaryota > Metazoa > Arthropoda > Arachnida > Araneae > Nephilidae > Trichonephila > Trichonephila inaurata. Next base: position 20,776 of record BMAV01011954.1, read on the forward strand.
CATCTTCTGCAAAAAGGCTTTGGAAAGTTTCTTATTAACCGTTTCATGTTCCAAAAGTTCTCTGAAGGTGATGTTATTGCAGGGATCTGTCTTAAGTATATTCCACAAGTTATTTCTTTGAGAAGTATATTTGTCATAAATTAAGAAAATGTGTTCCAAATCGTTATTTTCTTTGCAGGTATATATAGGGTTATTCATTAATTGATATTTATGCAGGAGCCCTGGAGTTATAACCATTTTACTAATAATGCGAATACCTAGTAACTCTTCTCTTCTGTCATTGGTCCATTTAGATATTATTTATATAGATGGGATGTTTCCTAAAATATTGTGATATTTGTTGGTATTATAATTCTCAAGGGTTTTTTCTATTCTTTTTCGGAAATTGTTAGCATTGATATCTTCAGGGGCAATCCAGTTGCCGATCTTCCACGTTTGTCTGTGGCCGCGGTAGCCGAGTGGTATAGGTATCGGACCGTGGCTTCCTTGTCACGAGTTCCCAGCCCAGCACCACTAAAGACCCGCCGTGGGGGCAGCGATGACGTTAAATCTGTCAAAAGGGAAACGTCCTCCCGTTGATGTGGTGTGGTAGTTAGGAGAGGGGGTGCCAGCTCAGGTGTCGTCCACGTCACTTGACCATGGTTCAAAATTACGTGGTCCGTCGCCAAAAGCCCTCGTGTAGCTAAACAGTGCGACGTTAATAATCAATCAATCCACGTTTGTCTGTCCAAAAGCGGACATAAATGATTGACTAACTAGCACGAAATGTAAATAGAACACAACAAACGTTTAATCAAAAGTTGAGTAGTTTTTGTCCTTTCTCTGTAGTACGAATTTTGTTTGTAACATATCGCCACACGTTTTTCCGTCTTTCGCTTTATCGTACACTGTCATTTCTACAACGTTCTTTTTTAAGAATTTAAAACTATGTATATACATATAAGCTGTTAAAAATCTATATTTAATATGTGTCATCCCATTGTGCAATAAATGTTTAAAAATACGAAAATGCCCTTTTTGTTTTAGCAAAATTTACTTTGACTTTTTGCCATAAAAAAAAGCTTAAATACCTAATCTTCATTCCTCATTTGTGGCAGTATTTAACACATATATTTTAATTATTTTTCCCCTTACCTATAAACTATAAAACCCTTTTTCCGCATAGGTAGGTTTGGAAATTCTGTAACATATTTTTTATCCCTTAGATGATTCGGAACCGTGTTTTAAAAGGCATAAATGGATAATTTTCATAATATTTAGTGCCACTCAGATTAGAGTACATGCATAAAATTGTTTTAAGGACATTTTGACAAAAAAAATTTATTTAAATAAACTATTTCGGCAAAAAATGAACTTAGAATAACCTTTTTTTAAAAAATGTTCTCGTTTGTAAAAAATGCTTCTATTATAATAATATTTTGCCTGTATATACCTCAAACGTCTCTACAGAGGCTCAACTAGAATTGTTGAAAAATTCGCATTATTTTCAGAGTTACCACCAATTGAAATAATTATCGACGTTTTTTTCTTAAAATTGCTCCCCTGTTTGTGTAAAATATGGATCAATCCACTTCTAAGTTATATATTTCAAAAATTCTAGTTGAGACTCTATAGAAGGTCGAGCTATATCAGGCAAATATTATTAAAATAAACATTTTTAAAAGGGAAATTTTTGAAAAAAAGGTTATTCAAAGTTTTTTTTTGCCAAAATTTTTATTTAAAAATTTTTTTTTTAAAAGTTGTCCTTAAAACAATTTTATCATGTTTTTAATCTAAGTGACATAAATATCGGAAAATTATCCATTTACCCCAAAATAGGGTTTCCCGAAATATATCCCTTTAAATTTAAAAACAGCATGTCGAATCTAATTAAATTTAATCATTAGCGTGTGGTGGGAAGTTTCATGTGGGGCCTGTCTCTTTTATAGAATGATCTTCCCCTTTTGCCAAAGTTAGAAAACCATGATGATCGCTGCTAATAACTCATTGTGATGTAATTTGAGGCTACTAAAGGGCTATTGGTGGCGTAAATTGAATCGAGGTCAAGAGTCGCGGACGACTCCTGAGCTGGCACTTCAGTTACCAAACATCCACATTACGCCAACGTGAGAACTTTGAGCATAGGCAGATTTAATTGCATTAAACCTCTACACGGTCGGACTTTAGTGGCGTGAGTGAATGAGTGTTTATTAATTAACGAACCACTATAAAGCAATGCGAGGGTTATTGGCTATAAAACTCTATTATGGTGTAATATTTTTTCAAATCACTGTTCTGCATTAAAGTTTTTAATTCAGAACAAGAGAGTTTAAGTTTATTTTCTAAAAAAAAACCAATAATCACCGAAAATTTACTTACTAAAACTATTTTTTTTTTTTTTGCCTAATTTTTTTTTGGACGCATTCAAATACAAAAGTAGAAAAAAAATATATAATTTTTTTCCCGGAAAATTAATGTTGCAAACTTTACTTTTGAGTTTGGATTCTAAAGAAGAAAATAAAAAGGTATTTTTTTCCACTGAATTACGACGCTTAATTTTTATCAGAGCTGTTTAAAAATACAAAATACGCTTGATTCACTCAAATTTATAAATCACGTGCAAATATACGTTTTTGCTTATCAACTACGTCGATTATAAACAGAAAAAAATGGTATTAAATAAAAAATAAAATTATCTAAATGAGTAACGAGTAGAGATGATTTGTTTAAAATTAGCATTTAAAATATTTTACGATTCTTAAAAATACTAATTACTTTAAAATATTCTTGCTACTAATTCAGACTCTTCAAAATTAATTTAATCTCAGGAAATTAAATATAAATGTTAGTTTATGATTTATAATGAAAATTTATAATTAAATTGCCTTTTTTTACCCTTTTGATTAGAGAAGTTGTTGTTTGTGTTAGAATTTAAGGACTTCAAAAAATTTCTTGGATTTTTTTCTTGAAAAATTTTTTCATTAATATTGCGACCATTTCTCTGAATTCAGAAAAAAAGTCCTTTTTATATATTTCAGCAAGAATGCTCTACAGGTTTTTTTAAATTTGTTTTTATTATTATATGCTACTGGTTTTTCAATATTTATATTACTCATCATCATCATTATATCTGGAAAAATAGCCCCTCTCTGGCCAGTGCCTTCCTTTGAAAATTCCTTCATAATAACCTTTGTTTACTTTTGTTCTCACAAAGTTTTCTCGTTTATAATCCCGAAGTCTGATTCTACTGAGTCTGCCCGTCTCAGACTTCCACGCTTCCAAATCCCTGTGACTTTGAACTGCTATACCTTTTTTACATCATAATCATCTGGCATTCGAATTATATGGACCATTTAATTCATTCTGCTTACTTTTATGTATTTAATGATGCCGGCTTGTTTATAAATTCTATATATAATTCAAAATTGTATCTTCTCCAGCTATTGTTTTCGCTTACACCTCCAAGTATACTTTGAAGCATTTTTCTCTCAAAAGATGCCATTCGATTTCCTCCAGTTTTGTAATAGTCCAAGTCTCTGATGAATATGTTAGAACTAGTCTAACAAGAGTTTTGTAAATTAAAAATTTTGTGTTTCTTGAAAGAAATTTAGATCTATGTCGTTTCTAAGAAGTCACCCGGGAATTATCTTAATTGGAGCCCCCCTGAAAACTCAGGTTTTGGGTCCCACGCTCAAATACGTACTTTTGTTTTAGACAAGCTTTGGGCTCCCTAGAGACCCTGGGCCCCTTCACAATGTGGTGGTTGAAGGGGTGTACGTTACGCCTCATAAGAAATCCTCATATGGCTGGACACAGTTGTTAGGTGTGTGAATCTATTTAGAAGTCATATTCTTCAACTGACCGTTGAGCTTCGCTAAACATTGCAAAATTCATCACGTGATTACAAGTGAGTGAGTGTTAACGTCGCACTATTCAGCTACACAAAGGTCTTTAGCGACAAACCTCGTAGTTTTGAACCATGGTCAAGTGACAAAAACGACACCTGAGCTGGCATTCCCCTCTTCCAACTACTACACCACATCACCTCAATTTTTTAAATAGCCTTCAGATTAGCACCCTATCCATCTACATCGGCTGCCAGCGGTCTTGGGGATCCAGAAGACTACATGGTCCTTACGTCGACTAAACTCTACTCCAGGGCTAAAGAATTAATATGTAGAACCTGGGTTGTCCCTCCTGTACACCCACGGTACTTTCAAAGATACCCTGGATCCGCCATATAATTCAAGGGTTCCAGAAATTATCAGACGGCATTCTCGTGATTTTCGACTGGTCACCTGAGATGCAAGAATTTTGAAGGAGGCTAAAGAAGCTTCCCAATTTGTAACAAATGGGTCATCAATCTTTTTTCTCCTCAGTACATTCTGCAATGTCAGGGGTTATTCTGTGAGGAGGCTGTTGCCTCCCCCTGCTGTTCTTAGACTTAGTGCAGATTTATGGGCTGATGGATTTGGTCTAGTTTCACTAGACCACACAGATGGGGATTAGTCCTACCACAACAATGGGAAGACGTTTCAGCTATGGATAGATTTAAGGTGCGTAGCTCCCCAACACGGCGATTCTTCAGCTGCTCGAACACATGACACGCCGGCTACGAGTGCGTTACCTTGACCACTAGGCCACGGCTCACATGATAATTATTGCCTAGTACTTATGATCAAGAGTTCAAGCCCTTGATGTTTGAGGTCGAGCTCCGCTTTCAACTCCTGACCTATTTAAACGTTTGTACTCATTTTCCAGACTGCGGTAGCCTAGTGGTCAATGTCACAGGCTAGTGGCTGGCATGTCATAAGTTAGAGCTTTGTGTGACGGGCTCACGCGTCTTTTCTTTAACATGACCTCTGGGTTCTTTGGGGACCAAGATTAATGGCAAATCTTTTCCAACCAAAACCCAAGAAGCGAAATGTGAAGCTGGAATGCAAAAATGAGATAGCTTTTAAACAAAGGTTTCCGTAAAGTCGTATGGCACTGGGGAATGTAATGTGAGATTGATACAAGCGTGAGTTGACAGCCTGTAGAAGTTACTCTGAAGATTCAGCCATTGAGTCCAGTTGCATACCTGTTACACGCGCGCGGAGCACCTGTAGGACTGAAGGTACGGTGGATTAGATAGGATTGACTATTTGATATTAGGACTTTGTAATATTATTAGAAGTGAGATTAGGTGGGTTAGATGGTGATAGTGGTCCAAAAGTTACGCGATTCCGGTTTTAACTATTACTATGTTTGTTCAATCTATCTAAATTGTTGAATATAGATTGAATATCCTAAGTGTTAGATATGTAAAGATATTGAAACTTAAATATCTACTTGTTAGATATTGAGTTTCATTCTTAATAAGTCATATTAAGAATCTAAAAATGTCTACATGCCCTACACCTCTAGCTCACGCGGATAATCAAAGAAACGGTCACCTTAGGGGGGCGGTTTCACACTTGTACCGCTGAAAACCCGCCGTGCAGACGGGGCCCAAGCATGTTCAATCTATCGAGGCTTAAACTTTCTCCCATTGATGTAGTGTGGAAGCTAGAAAGGGAATGTTGTTCAATAGTGTCTCTCTCGATAACAGCTTTGTAGTTCCCAATTACGAGGTCCATCACCAAAGGCCCTCGAGCAGCTTTATAGTCCCGAAGTTAATATAATACTCCCTCGCCCCTGTTTTTCCAGAAGGCGCCCGGCCCTTTTTACAGTAGTGCGACCACTCTTCGTTATTGGATGTTGATATTTTTTGTCTCCTCTCACCGCTGTAACGTGAAAACCACTCCTGGCTAAAATGGGGATAAGGGGCACACTTTTAAGTGTAGGGGAGGAGGAAGACGTTATCTTTTCAGTCACAAAATCTCCGAGAAGCAGGGATGTTTTTATCCAGTTTCAACCGGTTCTAAAACGTTAAATCTAATGTAACTCCCAAGTCTTCTTTTTGGTGTGCTGCGGAAGTTTGGAGAGTGGAGTGCTTGATCAGGTATTGTGTTCTTGTTAAAGTTCAAAATTCTAAGATTTGTCATCATTGTTCCTCATTTTACTTCAGTGTGACGTTATAAACAATAAAATCACCCAATCATACAAAGTGCACAGGCTAAAAGCATCCCAAAGTAATGGCTTATTATTACGGAACTACCTATCAGAATGTAATAAACTATTTATCCATGGATTGGAAAACTCTCCAAGGCTGACGATAAACTTTTCCCCTAACTTCAAAAGTAAAGATGTGAAGGCGACATTAAAAGGTTCAGTGCGTACTTTGGCTAACGGAACTTAAATCAGTCACGCGTGTATAGCGACGTGTTCGAACAGAATGGAATGTCGATCCTCCGACATCAAAATCTATCCACCAATGAGAAAGAACTTTAAAAGAGGCGGGAACTGCAATGGTACATCTCAAACTGGCAAGTATCGCTAAGTTTTCGTAATAAGAGGAACACCGTTGGGTGTTATGTATTGTTGATTCTTTTTGTAGGAGTCCTAATAAGTCTATTACGCAAGCCAGAAACGCATTCATTCCATTCTGTTCGAACACATCGCTGTACACACGATTTAAATTCTGTAAATCAAAGTACGCACTTCACCTTTTGCTGTCGCGTCCACATCTTTACTAATGAAATCAGTGTAAAAAAGTTTATCGTCTGCGATTGCCGAATAATGTTCGCACGTGCGACCGTTCGGACTAGACCCAAAAAGTCTCGAAGAGTTTTCGAATCCATAGATGAACACTTTATTATATTCTGATGAGTTGTTCCGTATTAATAAGCCATTACTTTTGGATACTTTTAGCCCGGACACCCTGTATGTTTTTGACAGATAAAATTGCGTGAATTCATACATTTACATTATCTCGAAATATTAATATCAACAAACACAAACTTACAAAATGAATTTATTTTAGAATAAAATTATTCACAGTATATTTTTTCTATTTTTTATATGAATTTTACAAATATTTTCCTCTTGCATTTAGATGCTGGATATAACCAGCGCAATTCTAGAAATTCTGGTACATTGTAAGTAATTTTTCTGGCCATGTTTGGGAATGGCATTTTTTGAGATAATTTATCTTGTGTGGCTTACCTGAGTATACTTTGTTCTTCAAACGATAGAACGGAGGAAAAAGTTATATATATATATATAAAAAAAAATACAAAAACTGACCTTCATTTCGTTTCTTAACATTGTGTGTGTATTTTACGTATATTTTACGTAGAAATAATTTATTACAACAAAAAAGTAAATTGATTTAAATTTTGAAATCATTTTATGAAAAACAGTTAATTTTGAAGAAGTGAATTTTTTTTTTTGTCAACTAAGGGACTTATTTCTAAAGTAAAAAGTTTTCTCACAAAGTTTGTCAAAATTTATACAACCCTTCTTTTTGTAATGTAACATTATTTATGTTAAAACTTAAATTTTATTTTTAAATTTATTGTAAAAATTAGATTATATTTTTACATGGACATATAACAAAACTGTAACGAGATTCAAAGTGAGGGAATGAGAGTCATACGATAAAGTAACATGAGGGCTATTGACGATGTGTGGACGTCGTAATTTTGATCCTCGTTCAAGTGACGAGGACGAACCTGAGCTAGAACCCCACTCTCCTAGCTACCACACCACATTAACGGGAGGACATTGAGCCTCAAAAGATTTAACTGCCTCAAAAGATTACCTACTTAATATAACGGAAAATCCGGCGTATAACGCGCACTTTTAATACAAAAAATGAGATCGAATTTTACAAGAGCGCGTTATACGCCGGGTATAAAAATGAGAGCTTTAAAAATAAAAAAGTTGAGCATAAGTTATATATATAAAAAATTAGCTTCTACTTACATCGAAATACTGTTTATTTAATAGAAATAATATTATTCATGAACTTAAAGGTTGTAGTTCTAGAAGTATACTACCTTTTTTTTCTAAAGCTTGGAATAATACCTCAAATAAATGACTTCAAAACATAGGAGCATTGAGCGAGTACATTTCAGGTTTCTTCGTAAAAAAAAAGGGAGTGCGCGTTATACCAAAAAATATACCTAATAATTAACGTACCTAATACCTAAAAATACCTAAAAATTTGAAATTGCAACTTGAAAGAGTATAGGTGCGCGTTGTACGCGAGATTTTACGGTACTTGCTAAAACATCATTAAAAGATTTCTGAAAGTTCAGAATTACTAAAATGCTAAATTGCTAAAGGCAAACTTATAACTAAAATTTAAACCCGTAAAGTGTATGCTTAAAAATGGCAAGTTCTCCAAGTTTTTTTCACCCCGAATTATCACCGACGCCAACATCTATACTTTAGAAGTGGAGATATTTTAAGATATTAAAGCAATCCAGCATTGCCGAACCAAATGAAAAAACATGTTTACATTTTTAACTCCTTCTCAATAAAGAAATTATTGTCTACATATGTTATCGGCACTACCTTAAAAATACGAGGTTATCTTTATCTCGAATGATGATTTGTCGATCATGTACTCACACACCAATAATTTGTTCGCATACTTAAAACACTTTCTGCAGTGACTAACAACATTATCGCAACCCCGATGCAGCATTCGATTCTGATAAGTTAAATACACAAGTGATAATATCATTTAATGATATTTTGTATATTTTTAGTTATCATTTATCTATTGAATTCAAGGATTCGATGCTTTGTCGCAAACTTGTTCAGTGGATGTGTTTGTAAATATACGAGAAACCGAGTTTACTTTTAAAAACTTATTTATTCAAATTTTAAGAACAAACATTCAATCCTAAAAAGCACTTTCCACTTGCTCTAATAAATTGTCTAGTCCAGGGGTGGGCAGACTTTTCTAGGCTACGCGGGCTACTTCTAATTTTTTCAAGGTGTTGCGGTCCAACCAGTGGTCTTGTTTCCTTTTTTTTTTTTTTTTTAAATACCACTCTTGCATGTCATATATAGCACAGACATTTTTTGCATTCACCACTGAAAGGGAAAACTGTTCTTAATATTCTGTATGAAAATTGTATGTTTTTTTTTCTGAACACACTTACTTTTGACATAGTTCCTTTTAAATATGACGTTACTGTTTTTGAAAACTTCAAGTAACCAAATTTCAGTTGAATGTTTGAACAAAAGTGTGTGTTGTGGGGAAAAAGGAGAGAGGGACAACAGACGTGGGTGGACGTATGCATTGGGGCGAAAAGCGAATATGTTTACCGGAAATCTTGTAAATGAATATGCTGTCTCAGTAAGCCAATCCTGCTTTGCGGAAGTTGATCATCAACGTTATTCCATCTTCTGTCGGCGGTTGAGAAAATTTATCTCTCCGGTGGCATAGCGTTGATTTTTTTTTCCCTATACGCAGAAGGGTTCGAACGCAATCCAGCGCTTCCAATGGTATAGGTCGTCCACAATTTATTGAATAATTTTGCTTAAGTAAATACAGACATCGGGGAAAAAAGTAGATTTTCTTGTCATTGACATTGCTGTTCCTTAAGTGGCCTGGTAGCCGAGTGGTTAGTACGACCGTGGCTTGCCTTGTCACGAGTTCGAGCCCAGTACTACTTAAGACCCGCCGTGTAAGGCAGGCGGTGCACGTTAAATCCTTTGGTGTGGTTGCAGTTAGAGAAGGGGTGCGTCAGGGTCGTCCACGTCCTTGACCATGGTTCAAATTACTGGTCCGTCACCAAAAGGCCCTGTAGCTGAACAGTGCGACGTTAATTAACAATCAATCATTGGTTTTCCCTTGCAATATGTTTTTTATTATGCTCTTAGGGCTTAATTAAGATGGTCACCCCAAAATGTCTTGGCGGTCCACAGGTCAATCGCGATCGACTCAATTCTTACCCCTGGTCTAGTCGTTCATTCAATTTTCCAAAACATTAATTAAATCCATCTTTGTTGATGCTTGAGTGCGATTTCATCGTTTTTTTTTCTACCTCAGCAACATCAGCCAAAAGAATTCCTTTCATATCTCTTCACTGGAGAATCCCCCCCTCCCCACCCGAAAAAAATACACTGATAAAGTTGGGTGAGGAATAGGTATCATATCCTTTTTAACCGGTAACTATAGTCCTGACAGGACTGTGTGAGCATGGGCATGGGCATGGGCATGATGGAATATTTCCACAATTTTTCAATGTCCATGATGTGAATTCGCCACGATTTCTTCAATGGTCCAGCATCGATCTTCTATGTTGATTTCATGACTTTTTTCAACACTTTTCGCGTGTTCGGTTCGTGGACGGACAATGAGAACAAGGTTTGACATCAATTGAAATTTCATCATTTTTGAAACGGAAAAACCATTCAAGCATTTAAATGTCTTTGAACGACGTTTTTAACATTTCAGGAGTTTATATTCCACTTTTTCGGAGCAGAATGCAAAATGTCACCGTCACACGCTGTTCACGAAAATCAGCAAATAATCATTGCAGAAACGACAAACATACAAAACAGTTGTCGCTAAGAAGTTTGCTGAAACTGATCTTTAGCGACGTTACTCAGCTTACTGACTTAGTAATCAGCTCTATGCTTTCCTATACGGCAAAACGCGATACTACAAAATATCTCTTTCTCACCAAAAAATTAGCTCGGTTTCTTTGGATTACCTCCTCGTATTTATTTATATATATATATATATAAACTGAGAATACAGGTTCAAAATTTTGATCAGTATACCCTTCCTCCTGAGTATGTGAGAATCTCTCTCTCTCTCTGAAGAATATCTTCCTTACGAAAATTTCTTTTAAGGATTGTTTCTTATGTAAGTGAAGTGAATGGACCTAATGAAAAATTTTACAACCTACAAAAGATTTTTGTACTATTCTAATACTTTTGTAATGTAAATTCCCTAGCAAATACTATAGTTGATATCATTGTTAAAATAACTTCATATTATTAAAAAATACTTTAGAACTCAACAAAATTAACAAACAACCTGATATCGTAAAATTTGTCGAACTACAGAGAATTAAATGGGCTGGTCATCTGGCAAGAATGAATGAAGATCGTTGCTGTAAGAAAATCTTTCTGACAAAGCGCACGGGAAATACACATCGGGGTAGCCCCTATAAAGATGGATTGACTGTGTCGAAAATGACCTAAATATTTTAAAGATCAAAACAGAAAAACAGTTGCCAAAAGTAGAGATGCCTGGAGAAAACTTCTGGAAGACTAGGGCCACCCAGGGCTGTCGAGTCATTGAAGAAAAAGAAGTAAAAATAGTACTTTTTCAATGCAATTAGCTTCAACATGCTGTTTGGGTTTGGTTTGTTTAAATATGGCGTCGTTCTCGAGCTAAAAGACGACTATTGGTGACGAATTTTGGAAGACGGTTGCCTAGCTGTAAAATTACTCGACCTAACTTCGAAACTGTATCTTTGGATGATTTGGAAGCATTGTTCCGTTTAACGATACTTGACTGTGATTCTAAATTACGAGGTCTGTCGAAATTTATCCGGGAGTTCTTTTTCCAAGTGCAACGTTAATAAAACAATCAATTCATTTAATATGTCCATCATACCCCATTTTTTTACATGACAGGATCTTAACCACTATTCGGCATACATATAACCAACCTCGTAGTTCACAACAGCGATGGCCAAAATACTTCCTTTTCAACATACGAAATTCACACGGCCAGGAAGGGAACGATGGGATGTCAGCTCTGATATCGACTTCATAATCTGATTGTGGTACAAAATTTTCTGGATTTGGTTAATGAGCTTTTTTGTCGAGCAGACATAAGGAAAACATTCAAGAAACAAATAGAAGCATTTGTTGGTCGAGGTAACCGATTGATCCTGACATCGAGTTCGTTGTCTGCAATGATGTTTTATCCGAGCTTAGTGTTTCGAGTTTTATTTCCTCTAAATACTCGTCGTGTAAAGAAGCTCGTTACGCATACACATTACAATTGTCGTTCTCAAAGAGTGGATACCAGCTCAGGTGTCATCTTTGTCACTTGATTGTGGTTCAAAATTACGATGCTCCGTTACCTACATCTCACATTGCGTTGTAGCGTTCCCGCCACGCAGCTGTGAATCGGCTTCTCTGTGGAAATGATCACCACATGTGCAATGACACCCACAACTTTAAATTATTACATGGTCTTGTCTTGGATCACCTCGGAAACCTTTGACACCACGAGGGATGCTTTTCTGCTCACTAACCGGATGTAACTCGAAGTTAAAGATGCCGGCCTCTGTCATCCCCGAAGCTAGAGAGGGCAGAGAGAGAGAACGGGAGATGGTCTGAAAATTTCATTGAGAGCGGACCCCCAAAAAACTCCTCCCTCACGAACAGAACTTGGATTCTAATAATTTAATGAATAAGTTTAAGGCTGTCTTCTGTAAAAGTACGAGCTTGAACTAAACGCGAAACACACTTTCAGGCAGAAAAATGCCTCAATTTCCATGGAAATTTGCAATATTATAACTCACACCTCTGTTAGCAATATAGTGTTTTTAAAAATTGCAAATATTCCATGAATACTTTCTTTTCGTTTTAATGAGTGAAGGCATAGCCCATTTAGCATTACGGTATAGGAGAAAAAACGCGGAACACATTTTACACCAGAAAAAAGGATTCAACTTGGTTAAAAATGGGAAGTATGATAAAACATTCTGCTCTCTAATGGATAGGGAATCCAGAATATCATATAAAATGTTCATTTCTTTTATATCTGAAAAAATGTTCCAAATTTGGGTCTTATTCTTTAACATTAACCGAAAACAGCATTAATAACTTCAATGCATAATCTGTAAATAATAGCTGCGTCGTAAATAAAATAAATATTTAAATTAATCAATATCACGCTACCCAAACGTCACAGAGTCTACGTATAACGTTCTCCAACCGTAGAATCAGTTGAAATTCGAAGTACGGTAATACATCATTTACGTTACCCCGACTTACGCGAATCCTTACTCAGTTACTCGATTTCTTCACCCCCCTCCCATCACGGATATTCAGATGGAATCAGTGCTGGATTCTAATGAAATCCTAATGTGATTGAAGAAGTTGTTTTTCTTGTCAAGCAAATAAATTTAGAAGTGGCGTTAGAATGACGTTCAAAAACTACTGGATTCTAACAATCAGGAACTGACAATTGATTAGCTTCTGGCGGTGGTATCTATATAAGCCAGTAACAGTCTCCGGACTGAAGTGATCATTTTGGTCCAGCGATAAGTTACGTGCTTACGGATCAGAAGGTACCGAGTTCTATCCCCACATGGGTGACCCGGACGTGATCTGAACACGCAACCCTACAGTAAACGGAAAAATTCAAGGGGAACACATATGCCCATTTCCCAAACCTCAGACCCCTTGGGAAAACAACAGCAAAACCCCCACCCGTTAACCAAGTTGTTCGCCCCCTCCTGGTGGGGGAGTGTATCGACGACACAGAAATAGGCAGCTGTGTGGAAAGTAATAAAAACACGTTTGTTATAAGACTTTTTACTGTTTTGAATATAATTTTTCTAATTTATTTTCTCCACTAATGTAAATGAGTTGATATGACAAGCTTATAATAAAGAAGAAAATCAGAAAAATTACAATTGGAGAAAATGCTATTGTTTCATATTGTAAAATATTTAGTTCTAATTAAATTTCTTTTTTACTTTGAACTACGAAAATAAAACCCGCCCCTTTTTTAACACAAAAATTAAGATCGAAATTTACGGGTGCGCGTTATACACCGGATATAAAAATGATAGCCTTAAAAATAAAAAGATATGAGCATTAAAAAAAAGTTAGACTTCTACATATATATATAGAAATACTGCTTATTTAATAGAAATGAAACACCTTATGAACTTAGAGAGAGAGCGTTGTAATTTTAGATTTATACTATTTTTTTTTAAGTTTCGAATAAATGACTTCAAAACATAAGAGCATAGCATGCATATATTTCAGGTTTCTTCATAAAAAGGGGGGGCCCATAGGCAAATATCCTTAAAATTAAAAAACAGTTGAACTTATAGATGGGGCGCCGGTTTTATGGTAATTTTGTCTATTTTTTTACAGACAAAACATAAAATTGCTTAGGTTAAAAATTCTCTTCCATATTTTTTTTCGTTTGCTTTTTGATTCAATAATTCATGTAATTCTAATTTATTTAATTGCTTAATTTATTTGCTGATATATAAGCGTCTGTTGTCCACGTTATGTTGCTGAAATCAGCATCGTTTGTATTATTCAAAATATGTTTTTGTTCGTTCATAGAAAAGAATTCAATTTAAAATCGGGCGGGTTTAAAACAATTTAATTTTCGTATGTTTTTTTTTCAGTTATTATCAAAACCATCAAAAGATCTTTTTGATCATTTGAGTGATGATAAAAATAAAAGGTATCCGTGGAATATAAACTTTGGTTGCTATTAATCACAATTATAACAACAAAACACGATTTCAAGAGTTTTATTTCAGATGTTCTTTGCGGTAGTGAAAGTTATTAAATCGTACATTAGGCTTAACACCATCATTAGAGTTCTTTGAGAAAAAAAAATTGAGAGCCATTGTTATAAGATGGTGACAATGATGCACGAATCCTTAGCACACATAAGATCTTTTATAGTCGTAATATTCTTCGGTAAAACTGTGTGTAACGCAGTGTCATCAAATACATTTTAGTTTGACAATAGAGGGATTCATATATGGAAGTTGAGAAAGAGAGATAGGTATGAAGTATATAATTTTTTGGGAATGCAAGTTAGTAATACTAGTGATTAGATAGAAAAAAGTAATTATATAGTAAGGCCTTTTTGATTGTATGGCCTAACAGTCGGAACCAAAAGTTAAACAGTGGAAATGAATAGGCGGAGTAAGTGTAGAACAATAAAGGACATTAATGCCATGCGGTGAAGTCGTGATGAGGTCAATTTCAGCTTTTCTGATATTCGATGCTACTAGATACAATGTTACAATATCATCTTGAAGCCTGTATTCAAAACAACGACATATTCCGTTAATAATTCGAGTCTTATATAAATAATATTGATATTCATATTAACTCAGAATGGTCAAAAGAGATAAATTATTCCATCTTTTTTTTATATATAGATTTACTGAATTTTATGTCATTATCAATACTGATTAGAAGAACTTTTTTTAAAAGTGCAATTAGAAATAATGTATACTTGCATAACAGACTTCAAAAATTTAAAAATTTTAAGGTATCCAACTACGTTCGGAACCGTGATTTTGACAAAAGCGTGTAAATGGATAATATTTATGATATTTAGTGTCACTTAGATTAGAATACATGTATAAAATTGTTTTAAGGACATTACGACAAAAATTTTTTATTTAAATACAATATTTTGGCAAAAAATTAACTTAGAATAACCTTTTTTCCTAATGTTCTCCTTTTGTAAAAAATGCTTCTATTGTATTAATATTTTGCTTGCATTCAGCTCAGACCTCTGTACAGAGGCTCAACTAGAATTTCTGAGGTGCATAACTTGGAAGTCGGTTTATCCATGTTTTACGAAAACAGAAGGGAGAAATTTTAAGAAAATACGCCAATAATTATTTCAAATGGTTGTAACTCTGAAAATAATGTGAATTTTTCAAAAATCATAGTTGAGCCTCTGTACAAAGGTCTGAACTATATTCAGGCAAAATATTAATACAATAGAAGCATGTTTTACAAAAGGAGAAAATTTGGAAAGAAGGTTATTCTAAGTTCATGTTTTGCCAAAATACTGTATTTAAATAATTTTTTTTGTCATAATGTCCTTAAAACAATTTTATACATGTATTATAATCTAAGTGACACTAAATATCATTAAAAGTATACATTTATGCGCTTTTTTAAAGTCAGGGTTCCAAACGTAGTCGGATACCTTAACGAAATTTTATTTAATTTTTTATAAAATTGATTTTTTTCATAGAATATTTCATTTTTACTCATAAAATAAATACTGCAATACATTTTTTAAATATTTTTCTATGAGTGGACTAGTAATATTTATCAGCTAAAGTTGTAGAAAATCAAAGTTACAAACAAGGAATTTTCGACAATTTTTCGGTACTTTAAAAAGAAAATCTAATAACAACTTAAACAAGTAATATAAAAAAAAATATATTTTAAAGTCAATTCCTACTTAGGCCAACAAAGAAACGTTTTATTTTAGATACTTTTTATTAAATAATTACAATTAATATAAATATGTATACACATATGACAGAATCACATTATTAAATGGCAAAATAGAAAGCGATTTTCCCTGCTATTTTTCATTTTCCTTTCTATATAGGGTGTTGGACTATTATATTTTTGTTTGTTACTATTTATTAACTCATTAAATTTAATTATTCCAATAAAATAGTATAGTAAAAAGAAATCACATTCTCAGAAATTAGGCCATCTCAAGTGGAATTCGAACCCATGACCTTCGGATTAGAAGCCGCTATTTGCCCACCTATGCTCTAGGTAATACGATTGATACATTTGTGAGAAATTTAGGGCAAGTAGTTCTTGAAAAATTACACATTAGTTCAACGTTTCTTAAATTTTCAATTGCCACGCCCCCTTTTATGTATCAGGGTGACATCGCGGACTCCCAAGATTTTGAACATCTTTTCCCGACTTAATATTCTTGATCAAAACACAAGTTCTAGTAGAGTTTCTTCATGAGGGCTATTTAATAATCTAGTCTAATATGGCACATCTTTCAATTTTTCCAAGAGGCATTTCAGAGTCTGTAAAACAAGGAAATTTTCAACGTTACATGAAAGACTCCTTGGACACCCTAGAGAGGCTTAGCGGACCACAGTTTAAGAATTGCTGCATTAGTTGTATCAACTTAAAAATATAGTTTTGTGGAAAGTGTATTTTAAATTTACATAAGTTTTGCTCTTGTAGAAGTAGTAATGTTTTAAGCACACATCCGTAGCATCTTAAAAATTATTGCATAAATCAAAACAAAAGCAAATTTCGAAATATTAATTACCTCAATTTTAAAAAGTAAAAATGAAAGAAAAGTTGATTTTTGATTTTACATTTTACGCAAAATGACATTTTTAGCGTTACCTCGTACCTTACCTATAAGGCACATATTTGGCGCCAATTGGCGAAACGCGGCTGTTGCACTGAAATATGTCCATTACCAAAAATCTATTACCCTTGCCAATTTTCAACTTTAATGAAAAATTATAATAATTATTTCGATTCAAAAATATCAATGAAAAAATCGGTTAAAATCTGTATTCAATTAAATTTTTATATTTCTAGAAGCTTTCATGTTGATAATTAAATTGCCGTTATAAAAAACAGTAAAATTAAAAATATCGAACCGATTGTAAAAGCATAGTAAAAAATTAAAAAGCTGACACAAAGCTTTTTTTTACAAAACCCTTTTTCCTAGAAAAAACTAATGTACATGAAACAACTTTGTAAATTTCACAATACTCCTAATTTTTATCACGTCATTTCGAAAGTCAAACAAAAATAAAAGAAATTATCAAGGTCAGATTTACTATATTGCCTTCCTGCAAACGACATCTCTCAATATTATTTCCTGAAACTCAAACGTCCTAAAAATAATTTCTGTATTTACCAACACACCACTCAATTTTTCTGTTTATTCTTTTGTTTCATTCTATTTTTTTTAAAATTAGTCGTCAAAGATACCACGAACAGACCAGACGATTTAAATTGCTTTTTGTGAGACGGATTTTTTTAAAAAAGTAATAAAAAACCCAATTGTTTTAAAACGAGACGCTTATATAAATACGTCGTGAAACAGATTGAGTCATGCCAGATTTTCTGCTTATTTCACTGGTTTTTATTATTCGGTCACGTGAACTTGATAAATTAAATGAGAGTGGAGGTTTTTTTTTCTTACACTGACAGATCAAGTGTAAAATGTTAAATATTTGTATTATACTTTTTGTCTTGCACTTATTAGAATGTTTTACATTCATTTATCAAATTAATCAATAAAATTATTTTATATAAGTTCATATTATAAAGAAATTTTTAAACTCAATTAGTAGTTCTAAAGCTCATTTTCTTTTCTTTGTGTGTTGCAGGTTATAGTTATAATAAAATATAAAAACAATGGGTTAAATTCACTACGGTTATATAATAAATGCAATTATATGTTCTCCATTGAATTCAAAACTATATATTAAACTTATATTCGTTCTATCTATAAAATTTAAATAAAATTTCGAATTTTATAATTGGGTAAAATGTTCAATTAAGAAAAAATTAAAAGTTCTTAAAATTAAAACAAATAAATAAGAAATTCTTATATTGACAGTGTACTTTTGAATCAAATGTATTTTGCTTACTATGTGTGTTATAATTGCTCAGAAATTTGAACTTTTAAAAGAATATTTCTGCGAAAAGAAAAGTTGGCAACAGCGAGGCGCTTGAATTGATCGGCTGAAAACACGTGATTGTAGTTATCATGTGACTTTGTCGCCATTTGAATTTTACCCATTGTCTAAATTTTAAAGGGTAATAAGAAACATCGTAGTATTAACAACATCTTATCAAATTTTAATGATGGTAAAGGTTTCAATCAAGGCTATCTTCAACGAATTTAAAACATTCGAAACTCGGGATTTATTCAAAGAAACAACAGCGGTTTTTTTCAATATTATATAAACTTTTATAAAAATTCCTAAAAATTTTTGAACGTAATTTTTCTTTAGATACAACAAAAAAATTTTAAATCAATTCTTAGGAAATAAAATATCTTAGGTCAACAAAGAAAAATTTTATTTCTCAGTTACTTTTTATTAAATAGTTATACAATTTCTATAAATATGTATATACATATGTCAGAATCACAACATTGACTAAATAGAAAGCGATTTTACTTGCAATTTTCCATTTTCCTTTCTATATACGGTGTTGGACAATTTTTTTTTTGCTTGTTACTATTTATCCATTCATTAAATTTAATTATTCTAATAAAATAGTATAGTAAAAAAGAAATCACATTCTCTCTCAGAAATTAGGCCATCCCAGGTCGTATTCGAATCACGACCTTTGGATTAGAAGTCCAACTCGCAAGCCATTGCGCTACAGGACACAACGAACAATTTTCCTTTCTGTATACGTATATGCTGTAGGACTATTATTTTTGTTTCTTACTATTTATTCCTTTTTTAATTTAATTAATGAATTAATATTTGAAAATGTGTATTAACATCAAGGTCTCTCCTACAAGTTTAAAAAATGTATTTGAGCTTGAATGGATGAATAGAAAGTATTTTATAAACGACAGAAAATTTTAATTAAATATATATGTATATATGAACTAATAGTAGGAATTGAAAAAAATAGTTTGATTAAATCCAGAAATTCAATCATCTTTAGATTAGTGTAGTCATAAAAATAAATATGTAGTCATAAAATAAATCATATTAATAAACCAAAATAATCTTAGGCTAAAGTGTGTAAACTTGTCGTTTTCTTTCCACCACTATTCACTCCGCAAAAAATCTGTGGTATCTTCTTTAGTATAATTTTTCATCTCTGTTTCATAACCTAAAATTAAAATATCTTGTAAGCGTACAACCTTTTCGTTGAAAAAATACATGGCGCTCTCCGTGGAAAAATAGGTTTCTTTTCTCTTAAAATTGTGAAATGGTTGCAGTAGAAAAAGCAGAATTCCTGTAACATGACGAATTTGTTCTTTTAAGGTTTCTTTAAGACCTTGTGAGATAATGCGTCATTAGTGATTCAGTATGACTTTCTTTTAGTTATGTCAGTTTAGAAAATCTAGTAAGAAAGATCTAGAGCTATTAATCTTTTGGAATTCTCTTTCTTTCAAAATTTTTATCAGCTTCACAGGAGGGATTTTTACTTACGTGAAATTTTATATCATGGCAAAGCAATTTTTCTCTTACGATGCGTTAAAAATATATATATATATTTATTGCCGTTATGTAATTTAAGTTGCATCAGTATTTATCATCTAGAATTATAGATTTCCCCCTTTTTGGCGGAGAAATAATGCTTTAATTTTTTTTTTTGATATATTTTTTAAAAAATGTTTTACAATGTGTAACTTATTTTCTGGATTAAAAATTTTTAAATGAAAAGATTTAAATTTGTGGTTAAAAAAATAGTACTTATTTATTATACCGTCAACCAATTCATTACATCGAAAAGATGTCACCAAATGGCCCGATATCCGCCAATGGTGGAGAGAGAGAAATATGACCTCTCGTTACATACACAATAATCTTTTTCGCGCATTATATGAATGTTTCATATAGTAAAATATTTTTAGTTCTACTTAAATATCTTTTCTTCTATTTTGAACCAATTTTTATTGAATATTTGACTGATAGTTGTACTATAGTGTTCGAATTAATTGGGACAAACACCTTTTTCTTGTTTAAGTTGGTATGTGATTATCACTGATGACTTGAATCGCCTCAAACCAATTGTATTTGTCTCGAAGTAGTGTGAAGGATCGAGAGTTACTAAAATTTACTTGTTTAATTGATTTTAGTGCATAGGTAGCTAAATTGTGAGCCTTTCAATGTCAGCTTGTAGTTATAATTTTGTGTTCCTCGTAACAAGTGTTACTTTTGCTTGTGTGTGTGTTCAAAGATAGATATTACTCCGAGAGGAATCGTCCTAATATAATATTTCTTAATGAAAGCACTTTTAACCCGCGGTCACTCGCGCCAGTTTTTGCTACCTTCGTTACTCGCGGGGTGTAAAAAACACCCCAAACTTGTAACACGTGTATTTAATTATGAAAATAAAATTAAGTCATTATGATACATATTTATAAAGTACAAGATATTTTTTGTATTATACAAATAAAATTATTAAATTTATTGCATACAAATGAGACTAACATTAATTTAAACTAAACATACAAAGTTTTCATTTTAAAACACGTAATTTTATATTTTTTCATAAACCAGTATATATATATAAAGCGTATATACCAGTAATAAATATACTTTATATTTAATGAGATAATGATAGTAGAAAGTATAGAAAAATAATATTTTAATCATTTTCCAAACATTTGTTGCAGACTGTATACATATGCTCAACTTCTCGCGGGAGTTCTCAGCCCCCAAAATAAATTTTTGAAGGTCATTACATTCCAATCCTTCGAGAAAGAAGAATTCCATCAGGCCTGAAGGTTCATGGCCTAAAATGTGCAGCTACAGAAAAAATTGTGATTCTGTGCCTTATTTTTAGAATCCTGGGAGGCTTTTTTTGTAGCTGGGGTGTACGGAACACCCCGCGCGAGTGATCGTGGGTTAAGACTGTGAAGGATATAGCTACTGCAGTTGGAATGGACAAATCAAGTGTTTCAAGAATTTTAAGAACATTTCAGGATTCCAGATCATCGTTTCCAAAAAGAAAAGTTAAAATGTCGGCAAAAACGGAAAACCACTCTAAGAACTAATAAAATTCTTATAAGAAAAATAAATCGAAGAAAGATAATCACAGACCTTCGAAGGGATTTATTGGGTTAAGGTGTTGAAATAAGTACCTCACACATGCACAACTGTACCGGAAAGGCTTATGGAAATTGACCGTAAGGTTACAAGACCGAGGAAAAACATTTTCTAACTCAAAAAAATGATGAAAAAACGTTTAGCAAAGCCAATAAATACAGACCATAGACTATTAATGACTAAAAGAAGATAATTTTCTCAGTCATGAAACATATTAATTTGTCCAGGAATACAAATCAAGTATATCTAGAAGTGATGGTGAAACTCTGCTACCAGATCATATCCAAAGGGCTTGATTCATTAAGTCACATGATAAAAACAAACACGTGTTTTCCATTGAATTCAAAACAAACATTAACCTAATTGTACTTGTTCTATTTGCAAAACTCAGATAAAATTTCAAATTTCATATTTGGGTAAAGATGTTTAAATGTTAAGGAAAAATTTCTTCAAAAAGATTTTTTTAAATTAAAAAAAAGTCGTATTTTATGCTTATACTTTCAAATAAAATGCATTTTGTATACATGTGTACTTTTTAAGAGAAAGTTTCTGTAAAGAGAGCAACACTTGGCAACACCGGAGAGCGTCAACTGATTAGTTGGAAACACAAGATAGTTTTTATCGTGTGACTATGACGTCACATGAGTTTTTGAATCGATTGGCTAGAATCACGGGCTTTCACTATCATGTGACTATGACGTCACATGAATTAACCTCATGGACTGTAAAACACCCTTCTAAGCAGATATTTTGGAATTTTTCACAACAAATGGCACTGGAACCTTAGTTCCTCTTAAATGCATGTCGAATTTTGTCAATTACATAGAGATATTACGTAGTAGATTGTTCCATTCATGGAAATATTTGACTGAACATTTTAACATGACTTGGCCCTTTATCACACTTTGAAATTATTCCAGACTTTTAGGCAGGAAAACTAAATAAAAGTACTTGATTGGCCTGGTAATTGACCAGAAGTAAACCTTATTGAGAACTAGCTTAAGGTATATTCTCAAGCATCATTTAGCTAAGATGAATTGCACGACAACAGAACAAATGATAAAAAGTGTTATACAAGCGTGGTTCTAAAATGATGAAATCAAGAACATGTGTGCTGCACTAGAGGAATCAATACCAAGACATGTTGAAACGGTCATTTCTGCTAAAGGAGGACATACTTCGTACTAATGCAGAGAGTTTTAATCTACTGAAGGTATGTAATGATTAAAAGCTAAGGGTCTTGAAAAAAATCGATTTTTTTAAATTTGTCTCATTAATTCGAACAATATAGTAGATAAGGTTAGAAATTATTTTCCATATCATTATCGTCTGCTGTAATTCAATAATTTATATAACTCTTATTTATCAGATTACTTAAGTTATATTTGATGATATATAATCGTTTGCTGTTAATGTTATGCTTCTTAAGTTGGCATCTTTTGGAAATATTTTAAATATGTTTGTTCCATCGGGGAAAAGAATTGTGTGATGCATAATCGACGGTAGTTAAACTTAATATGTATTTAATTTTTGTATATTTTTGTCGAACCTCTATATAACGAACCTCTCTCCATATTGCGAATGTTTCTATATAGCGAATTTTTTCCTGGAACCTTGAACATTTCATGATTTTCTTCGTAAAATAATCTCTCTATAGCGAAATGTATTTTCTATATAACGAACTTTTTCTTATGTGATTTAATTTTTTTCTCCCTATTTTTAAGGTATTTCTGAACATTTCCAAGTTATTCTCTCTTTAATACATTTTATAGTGGTCATAAATCTTGAACTGGTTTTATTAGATCCTAACTTGCCGACAGCAACAAAGTTCTGACCTGGACGTTTCATCCAAGAAGTGCAACCTTTAACCCCCATTGTCCACACAGTTCACTAGAAACACTAGATATCCCAGAACCTCAGTGGAGTTGTCCCGTTCTCCGTGTTCTAGTTATAAAATAATGTATGCTTATTATAACTTGTATGCTTTAAATTAGAAAATGTCCTTAAAATTCGTTAATTTTAGTATAAAATTATTTTCTTAATATTGAAGATACAGAGAATTCTTTTTTCTTGCAGTTTTTCTTTCTTTCTTTCTTTTTTTGATGGGTAAGATATATAAAATAAACATGCATTAATTTAAAAAAAAGTGTGAATGATTACTTTTTTTTAATACATAGTGTTTATGAATTTAAAATTTGTTTTATGTGGTTTATAAAGTATATTAAAAGATGACCTCTGTATAGCGAATTTTCCATATAGCGAACTTTTTTCCGGGATTTAGCGACTTCGCTATATAGAGGTCCGATTGTATTTGCATTCATCTGGAAATATTTTTTGATTATTTGAAAGATTATGAGAACAAAATGTGTCTGCGGAATAAACTGTGACTGCTATTTACAATGATAGTTTTCTGTGAAATCGATCGTCGGTATTACACGTAAGTACAAGAAAAAAATGTACATTTAATTATATTGATGCAACATAACTTTATAATAATTCATCACGTTTTACTTATTTATTGGGTCACAAACGGGGGTTTATTGGGCCCCATCAAAGATTACTCCTCTTGCAAAACTAACATAAAATGATATAATTGACAAGAATAGTATAGTCGCAGGCGCCAATTCGTTCAGGGCCTCAGCAAATAACGGAGACTTGTAGCATGTAACATATTTTGTAAGGAATGTTAGATGATGCCATTGACAATATTATTGTCTATGAGATAATTCAACTGCTTACCGCGTACATTCCACAATCTCATCTGTGTTTCTCGATAAGTTTAAAACGTCTGAGGTTATTTTAAGATAAGCAGCGAATTTTTGAATGTTTCTGTTAATTTTTCATCAAAAAGGAGGGGCGGGGGGAGGAAGTAAGCTCATAGGATCGCTGAGCTACCGAATATGCCTCTTGGGAGGACCAACACCTTAGTAGAGAGTACCGTGGGTTCCAGTGTGCCAAAAGCAACAGTTATTTAATTTTCAAAAATATGTTGATGAAAGAGGTTCTACATACAAAAAAATAATTTTACATTGATAAAGGCAGATGTGTTTGTGTTTTATAAAAAAATAAATGAAACAATATTTACATAAAAATTACAGTAAAATTTTTGATAAATCTACTAACACTAGAAAAAAAGAGAATTTTTTTTTTTATCTAAAACGAAAAAAAAAATGTTTAAAGGAAAAAGACATAAAAATATAAAAGATGAAGTAAAGTGAAAAAAATTATTTCATATAACGAGATAAAAACCAAAATAAACCCATTCCGACGAAAGCAAATAAAAAAATTGAGTATATTCTGAAATATAGGAAGCAATTTTCAGGTAGGAAATTGGTTTCTGATGAGTAATAGATACGATTATTTTGTTTTAGCTTATTTAAACGTACTTTTCTAGTGCGTAGTTCAAATAAATCTTTTTTCTTTTAATTTCCAAAGCGGCAAACGAGGATGAACATAATTCTTTCACCAGGATATGCAAAACAAAAGTTACATAACGCAAGAAGAGAATTATTTAAAAAAAATTATAAAAACACAACTACAAAAGGAATAGAAAAAATTAATGTCTCAAACAAAATAAGTGCTTTGTTTCTCGCAATAATTAGCTTTCAAGACTGGGCAAAAAGAAGGTGGTCCGCAGGCATAACAGCGCCGTTGCAGCTGGAAGGGCAGTTTGGGCTGTTCACTATCCGAAGTCGAAGAAGTTGAGCATGATAATAGTTAATTCATGGCATAATAGTCATTTCGGAAGCAGCGACCTCAATATACTTGGAATAATCCAGGAGTTTGGGGATGGTTTAACACACACACACACACACACACACACACACACACACACACACACACACACACACACACACACACACACACACACACACACACACATACACACACACACACACACACACACACACACACACACACACACACACACACACACACACACACACACACACACACACACACACACACACTTTGTATTTTGTCACTTTATCTGCTGTCTCATTTCCATGCATACCGCAATGGGACGGAATTATTGCAAGACCACATTTTTACTCTTATCGTAGAAGTCACAAAGAAGGGGTTTGCATTGTTTCATAGACGTATAAAAAGAAGCCTGGATTCTTAAGTCCAGTGTTTTCCAACCTTTCTATTGCCGCGGACCGGTCAGTGTTTGATAGTTTTACCACTGCCCACTGAGGAAGGGAGGATTGATTTATATTTTAGATTGTTTTGACTTAATAGTTTTCATTCAATTGTATTTAAACATGCCATCAAAATAAAATACTGTTACACCAAAAATGAATATAAAGTGATTTAAAATTTCAATTCACTAGAATGCTACAAAAAATATACCACAGTGAATAAAATGGAAATAATTTAACCCATTTAGGCCTAGTGTTCCATTTTCGGAACAGCAGTCGAGTGAATGTTTTTTTGTAGTTAGAAGTTCAAGATTGCGTTTGTGGTTGGATTTGTGACTTTAACTTGCTTCGTAGGGGCATAGCAATTTCGTTTAAAACATTCAGTTAGTCACTCCTGCAGATATTTGCCTGCAGAGAGGCTGTGAAAGTTTGTTTACATTTCAACCACCGGCATAAATATGTTAGTGTTCCTTGGGCGGCCTGGGATAATTTGATCCACGGACCGATACCGGTCTGCGGCCCAGGGGGGGGATAACTGATTTTGCCAATAGAATATTAGGATTTTAAACAAATGGTCCAGTGTACTAGTCCCTGTTCGGATGGTTTCAATATTTGGGAGGTAATGTTACTCACCTCCTTAGCATTCTTTAAGTTACACGTACTCCCAGGGTATTGCTAAATGAGTAACCATTTTTCAGCTTTTGGATTACACGTCGTATCTACATAAAAAATTATTAAATCCTTTCATGGGAAAATTCGTATTTTACGAAGAGTACACTCTGTTTGACGCATGCGCTGTTTTCTGTCAAATGAATTGCTTTTATTTTGCTAATATTAAGTCTTAATTTATAACTCAACTCATGTAGACACCAATCACAAGAGATTTTATTTATTTTATTCAAATATCTTCTTGAGTTTTGTGTAAGTGTTGTTCTGTTTATCACTTACAGAGTGACCACACTGTGATTAGAAGAGAAGGAAGCGTGTTTTTGACAAAAGATTATTTGTTTTTTTGTTTAAAGTACAAAATTGGTTGAAACAAACGACCCAGTACAATTTGATTCCTCCACCATAGTTGATTTTGTTTTATGATTAGTGCGGAGAAGTTTGTTTTACTAAATATATTAAAGAGAAAATTGCATCTGCGATTGTGTCGTTTGCAAATAATAATAATCAGCTTCAACCTAGAGTCCACTTTACGATTAGCGAGAAGAACACATTTAACTTTTTTTAAACGTAGTCTTCCACAAACAAAGGGATGAAAATTGAGAAGTGCATGGTTCGCAGAGTATAAGTGGTACAGCGTTGTAGAAAAATAGTTTTTTCTTTTCTTTGTCGATTTTTAAATTCTTACTATTAGTTCATATATATATTTATATGTATATATTTATTTAAATATCTTGTTCAAATTTTCAATCGTAAATAAAATACTTTCTATTCATCTATTCAAGTTCAAATACATTTTTTTAAACTTGAAGTGGATGACACTTGATGTTAATGCAGTTTTTTCAGATATGAATTCATTAATTTAAAAAAAATGAATAAATGGTCCCAAATAAAATTAATAGTCCAACAGTATACATACAAAGGAAAAACGCTCGTTTTTTCCCTGTAGCGCAATGGATAGCCCGTTGGCCTTCTAATCCAAAGGTCATGGGTTCGAATCCCATCTGGGATGTCCTATTTTCTGAGAATGTCATTTCTTTTTATTATACTATTTTATTAGAATAATTAAATTTAATTAATGAATAAATAGTAACAAACAAACAAAATAGTCCAACCCCATACATAGAAAGGAAAATTGCAAGGAAAAAAGGTTTCTATTTTGTTACTTAAAGTGTGATTCTGTCACATGTATATACATATTTATATTAATTGTAACTATTTAATAAAAAGGAACTAAAATAAAATTTTCTTTGTTTACCGAAGTAGGAATTGACTTAATTTTTTATATTACTTGTTTTAATACTTTTTTAAGATAAGATTTTAATTTGAAATGACAATTCAAATTCTACCTTTTGCAGAACACATGATGAGAGTGTAGCTTTAAATGCGGAGATAATTCAAATCAATTAAATTTTTTTACCTTATTTATAAAAAATACTAATATTTTTAATTAAATAAAACCAATTTTGTAAACTTTAACCTTATAGGTATCAAAAAAAAAAAAAAATTCTTGCAACAGATTTAAAAACCTTCGCTGAAATCATTCAACTTTAAATCACCATGTCCGACCTTGCTAATGCTAATTTATGAACTGTGTGTATCTGTGTAAAATTTTCTCACCTTTTAAACAACATGCCAATAGAACAATACAAATCTAAAAGCTAAATGACCTACTTTGTTTGAAAAAAATAAAAAAAGTGTTAAACACATTGTTACAAAGAAGGACAGATAAGGCGATTTGCTTTTAAATTCTTAATCTACCGAAAGCGATTAAAAAAGGAACAAGGTGACAACTTTATAGGGAATAAGTCAAATAAAAACGGTTACAAAATCTCAAGAGCCGCCAGAAGGGTGAAAGACCTATCTTTAACAGATGATACTATCAGTTTATTCAACTTTATTCCCATGCATTTCAACTAAGTTAAGACAATCTGATAATTTTTACGAACATTGAACTGTTTTTTTTAGTTAATTTTTTCATTTCTTTAGATATGATACAACGTTTATTTCATGGAATTCGAATATTGTACTGAAAATTGTGGACATTTGCTACGGATTTTTCGTACTGTATGAGTAACATTTAAAATGAAGCTTAGGAAAGGATGGGTTCAAATAAGGAAAAGTGACACTAAACACATATGACATCGTTTCTCTAAATCAAGCGGTTCTTAAACTGTGATCCAGTGGCCCCCAGAGGTCCCCAGCGCTTTCTAGGGGTTCGCAAAGGTCTCTCATTTAATTTTAAGGTTATGCTTTTTTACAGACTCTGGAAGACCTCGTGGAAAAATTAAAAGATATGCCATCCTAGATTAGATCACTAAATTGCCCCCAATGTAAAAACTCTATTAGAATATCTATTTAGATCGAGAATTGTAATTCAGTTTATTGTTTGCAGCTTACGTAGCCATTACTACAGCGTAATGTTTTAAAAAAATAGTAGATCATTCAACTGCTGTGCGCAGATCTTCCACGATTTGCGATAATGGTCATCGGTTCATGTCACGTCCAGTGAGATCCCACAAGTGCTCAATGGGATTCAGATCTGGAGAGTTTGCCGTCCATGGAAAGATGTCAAATCCAGTCAAGCTGTTAAGACAGTGCTTCTCAAACTTTCTATACTTGCGACCCAATTTTTAATCATAATTTTCATCTCGCCCTCCTCTATACAATATCATCTATTGAATTCAATAATAATATACTTTGACGTAAAGCTACAATACGACTTTAATTATAAACAGTACAAATTATCAAGATAAGTATTAAATTTTGCATATAATTTTATGACATTCCCATAGGATCACTGGTAATTATTAAACTTGTTCTTAACTTAGCACTGTTAAATTAACTATGAAACACATTGTGCAGTACTTATACATTTATAAGTGTATTATATCAGTGTAAATCTGTATTTTATGATGTCAGAATGTATTTTATTTTGCTTCCTTTCAGTAAATTATTAATTTTTTATGAATAATCTTTTGTTTTCAACTCTTCTATATACTCGCGCCTCCCTTGTAGGGTTATCACACCCCCTAGGGGGACGCGCCCCACAGTTTGAGAAACAAAGTGTTAAGAGTTCACAGTGTGACACGTGTCTTGGCATTGCCTTGCTGGAATACAGTGTTGGATGTACCCTTCAACAAGAGTAGAAAACAGGCTCCACAACTTGTGTGGTGTTGCAGTCCGCAGTCAGACGTCTGTCAATGTGTACCAGAGGCATCCTGTGTTCAAACATTATGGCACTCCAAACCATGATGCCCGATGTAGATCCGGTTTGACGCTTGGCGAAATGGGTTGGTTCGCGTAGCGTTCTCAGGGTTGGCATTCCTCCACAAACAAAAACGAGATTCATCCATAAATAATACCCGATGCTATGCCATTCGATGATCCAGGTACGATGACGATGACGATGAGGTGTTTAACCCTATATTGCGGTCAATGGTTCTCCTGTTGCTGGAACCCGAGCATATAATTGTACTTCAAGCAATCTGATGCATATGGTTTGGGTGGACACAGATGGATCTGCGCCTAGACGCAATCGGCATCGGATGTCACGATCCGTGGAGAAAGTGTCTCGAAGAGTCAAATAGCGAATACACCGGTCTGAGTGCTCTGACGTGCACTTGTGCGCAGTGCTTCCTGTTCGGCGTGCACATATACTTTCCTGAATTCCTCATAAGACAGAACGCTGGATGGTATTCACGTTGTGCCCAACATGAATTGCTAGTATGCACAGCTACAAACCCATTTAACGGAGTTCGATAATACGGTCACGTTCCCCGGTTGTTAACTGATGGTATTGAGCTCGCCGATGTCTTAGAGCATTTTCTGCTCTTTTTCGTAAGTTGAAAATGCTACGCCAAACTTCAGATGCTCTTTATGTGAAGGAAAAGTTGCTGGCCTTTATAGCCCTGATATGAGTATCACGTGATCAGATGCGTGCACAAATATCATATCCATTTTACCATTATCGCTCCTAAAATTTACATGACGCTAAGTGCATTATTTCTTGTTGTTGCAATTGCACTTTTGAGGAGTGTATATCCTAATAAGGAAAGAGTTTTTTTTTATATATATGCACTATTTGTGGAGGGTCACTGTAATATGAACATTGTTGTCGGAATATCGATTTGGGGCCTAATTCTAAGTAGTGAATTAATAACGGGCATAATGCTTATTAAATTCAATGGGGTCGATTCATCCTAGAGAGCGCTGCGATCGTTTAGTGACTGCTACGTGATTATCTGATAAACAATAACAGCTAATCGTATTACACTTGTGGTTGTGTGCTAACAGTCGATTTTGCTTAAACATTCAAATTTTATATTCTTTACATTTTTTTATTATTCTAAATATTTTTGATATATTTTCTAGTCTTTTTACTTTTCGTATAATTATTAAATATATACATAGTTTACAGTATTAAATTTAAGCTTAGTTTCTATATACTTCTGTTCCTTGACATCGTGTCTTGTGTTTTTCTATACTCTTAGGCTTAGTAATTAGTTTGCCAGCCACATCGTGTTTCAAAAAATTATGGATCGTTCAGTTGAACAAAATTCTTTATACTTAAAAATTAAACGTTAAAGTGTAGAACACAAAAGGAAGAGGGGGGGGGCTTGTCGATGTCAATTTTTTTTTGGCGACCGTATTCGAAAGCCAAGCAACTTAATTTAACGATAAGTGTTCCGAGAATTTACAGATTGTAGTTTTGCAATAAAAATAAAAATATTAATGTGAAATTTTTAAAAAATATTTATAAAGCTATCAGTAATGCAGTAAAATAAAAATTGTATTTTTTTTTTAAGTTAAAGGAAAGAAAGGATTTTATTTTGTTACATGACAGCAGACGCAAATCCGAAAAGGCTGCCAAAATACTCAGTCGAATCAAATATGTGGGAATTTGTTGAGCG
This sequence comes from Trichonephila inaurata madagascariensis, assembly GCA_019973955.1. Lineage (NCBI taxonomy): Eukaryota > Metazoa > Arthropoda > Arachnida > Araneae > Nephilidae > Trichonephila > Trichonephila inaurata. The sequence goes on from BMAV01011954.1 coordinate 51,922, forward strand.
TATTATCATGTGATTATGACTTCAGATGAATCGAGTTCATTGATTATTAAAGTGCCCATAAGATGAAGTCATGAAATTTGGGAAGTTAAAAGTCGGTTTAGAGATTGACTTAGATTGCATGAACTCACAAGAAAATTTTGGTAGCCATATTAATAAATGAAATAAATTAAAATCAGCTTAATTAGCCATTTGTTTGCAGAGCCATAAGATTATCAATCATGAAATCTATAAGAAGGGATTACTAATCATAAATTTATATTACCATTAAATGTTTTCAAGCCTTTATGAACGTTGACCGAATTGACAAATATTTCTTAAATAATTTAGTGTCAATTGCAAAAAGAGATTTGTGTTTAATTTTTTGTTAGAGCTCCATTAAAGAGTTCGAAGTATCTCTATTTCCTTCCAGGCGTTTTGGAACACACATTCGCACGCATTTTTAGTTTCATCTGTGAAGATAACAGGTGCGGAAATAAACAGCAATTACTTATGTGAAATGGGTATGTGTAAAAACTGTAAAATTGGCTATTCAATATATAATTTGGAATCGTTAATATAATTAACATACAAAAAATGTAAATGTGCAATTAAGAAATGAAAATGCAAATACTATTGATAGCATATATTATTACAATAATGAAAATATAATTATAAAATGAAAAATAAGAGTTTAATAATAATCTTTATAGCTTTCGACGCTTTTTTTTTGTCTCTAGTATATACAGGAACTAAATACCACGACTGTGACAACCAGTTGAAGTTTGCAGTATTATTCTTCAAGCGTTTTCTCTTAGGTACAAAAAATCATTTTTCTTTCTCATGGAAGATAAATTACTCACTGAAATTAAATAGTATTTTCTCAAACGTGAAAGGAGACGTTTTTGCATAGCAATTAAAAACATTTTTAGTCCAAATCTCTCTTTTCTTTATATTTTTGAACTGAATTATATTGACTTTTAATGACTAAAATCAAATTATGCAAAAATAGTGTAGTTTGAGAATCCTTAAGTAAATAAAATTGCTTTCAAGGATCAATATAAAAGTACTAACTGCTGAATAAAAATAAGTAGTGGTTAATAATAATAGTTTAGTTAAGCAATGGAATTTTCATTTCGTATCATACTTCCGCCTATTTCAAAGAAATAATTGTATGCTGTGTTGTATAATAATCAGGAACAGCTTAATCCCTAAAGTGCAAACGATGTATATATACGTCTTGCGTATCCAGCGTGTTGACTGCTCCAGACGTATATATACGTCTTTTAGATGCACAATCTTTTCTTTGCGCTGCTATCAGTAAAATTATTTCGAAGGCTTTGGATTGCAATAAAATGACCTTGACAATGTCTGCGAGGGATATATCAATTTCAGAGAAGGATTTATCAATGTGTGTGCATACCTTTTATCTCTCCACCTCCCCTCAATATACCGCATACGCGCGCCTATAGGCCGTATCACAGGTACATTTTCCATGCAACTTTTTCGTCCAATTTTTGGCCTAATCTGAGGGGGAAGGGTTGCCGGAAACAAAACGACATGCTCTGACGTCAGCCGCGCTCTATCTGCACATTGAAAAATTACTAGCCGATTTTTGCGCTTCGGAAAACGAACATCCAAAATTATTTCTTTTATTTCGCTTGCGCTTTTGTTGATGGGCGTAAACAGAAATTGAGCACGATCCTGTTTAAAATAGTAGACGCGGTTAAAATATTATACACCATTAAAATATTATACGGCATATCTGATGTGTAAGACGAAACCGAAGCCGCCATCTTGTTATGACGTGGGGCGCCGAAAGAACCCCATTGGCTAAAATTTCAAGCAACTTTTGTTTGGGACAATTCTTTGAGCTCACTAGCAAAAAGTTGTTCGAAAGCTGTTGCTATAGCAACTGAGTAAAAATTGCACGAATTGGACGAAAAATTGCTTGAAAGGTGTACGTGTGATACGGCCTTATGTGAAAAACTAGGGCGCGCAAATAGCGTAACTTTTAACCGGCAGAAGGGGTTAAGACTTCTTCGGGCTCTGAACCCCCTATGCAAAAGTAGGCTTCATCCATGACCTTAAAACAAGGAAGTATATAGCTCGTATAAATGCTGCTAGAAAAAAAATAAATGTGTGTTAAGCACAATCTCACAAGCCTAGTCAAACACTGGCTCGATCAACTGCTGCAATTCGACTGCATGAGTAAGTATGGTGTAGGGTGGAAGACCGAGGACAAGACACGGAAGATTATCATCATGTAATAATGCAGTCTTGCCAGTTGGCATGTGTTTGAAATTCCCAGTTTTCAGAGAATATATCCAGGAATAGCATATGGCTGTTATAAAATTATTCGGATCATGATCTTATTGAGAGTGAGTCGAGAACGAGACATCTGGTAATGCTGATAACTGATAAAACTCACTCACTTAGTCACTCCATCGTGTTCAACGTAACTTACAAACACACATTTTATTACTACTTTTATATGTACTTTTCATCAAAGTTCTAGAATGGACATATTCTTTGTGTTGAAAATGATTTAGAATTCTGAAAGATTACAATATATGTTACCAACAAGAGCATTATATTTAAATAATAAATCCTTTTTATCCTTTTGTTTTCACGTTATCAACGTAGCACTTAGAATTAACTAAAATTTTGAATTTATCATCTACAAATTTAGAAAATATAAAATTTAATTGAAGCTCTACGTTAATTATATGCATAGGAATCGCATGCATTTTGTATGTCATCTCTAATCATTATAAAAAAGGAACTTTTTTCTTCGAAATTTTCAAAGAAATATCTCCATTTCTATATACATATGGGAGAAAAGTGACTCGCTCGCTCATCTCGAGATCTTCGAGATTATTAGATCTCGAGATGGAGATCTGGGATGAAATTTGGGAGGCATGTTCTTTTGGTTCAGGTATCGACTACGTTCGGAACCGTGATTTTGCAAAAGCGTATAAATGGATACTATTTATGATATTTAGTGTCACTCAGATTAGAAAACGTAATAAAATTGTTTTAAGAATAGTATTACAATAAAAAATTAGTTAAGTACAATATTTTGAAAAAAAAAAAGGAACATATATAGAATGACCCATTATAAAAAAATATTCTTCTTATGTGAAAAATGCTTCTATTATAATAATGTTTTGCCTGTATATAGCTCAGACCTCTGAACAGAGACTCAACTAGAATTTTTGAAATATATAACTTAGAAATGGGTTTATCCATGTTGTACGACAACAGAGGGGAGAAATTTTAAGAAAAAAACGCTGATAATTATTTCAATGGGTTGTAACTCTAAAAATAATCTGAATTTTTAAAAAAAAATATTTCAGACTCTCTGGAGAAGTCTTTACTTTATATAAGCAAAATATTATTATTTTAGAAGCATTTTTTATAAAAGGAGAGCATTTTGAAAAAAGGTTATTCTAAGTTAATTTTTTACCGAAATATTGTATTTAAATAATTTTTTTTTGTCAAAATGTCCTTAAAACAGTTTTATGCATGTATTCTAATCTAAGTGACACTAAATATCATGAAAATTATGCATTTATGCGCTTTTCTAAAATTACGGTTCCGAACGTAGTCGGATACCTTAAGCAGAGATCTACTGAGAATGTTTTTGTAGAAATGACCCTTCAAGAAGAAGGGGTGTGGAGGAGTTACGAGCTTTTGATAAAAAAACATCTCGTTTTTGAACAATTAGACCCACAGATCTAGATTTTCGCAAGCATGTTTCTTTAGTTAAGTAAATATTCGCTAAAATTGAATTTGAAGAAATCGTCTCCAAGGTGGGGGCTACAAGGTCGAATATATTTCCTTTTAGAAAAAGATTTCCAATTAGAGTGATAAATATATTTCCTTTTTAGAAATTAGTCCTATCCTTTTAAATCAAGAGGCAAGTGTTTCAAAAGTATCTTTCAATGCAATCGAAATTTTAATACTGGGACTAAGAACCTAAAAAATCTTGTAATGTCATAAAATATACGGCGAAGTGGGAGGGTAACGGCTAGTAATTTATAAAAAAACAACAAAAAAGTACATTTGAATTCTACATTGGTCCCATGGAATGACCTTTTAATAAATTATACCAGTGTACAAATATGCCTTGAAAATAGCAAACATTTCTCAATTTGATAAAAGTAGAGATAATACTGAATTCTGATTCGTAGATTTCTTTGGAATACAGTAGAACCTGTTTTTGAGCTGTCCTTTTTTATGCGATCTGTTTTGTGCGACTTTATTTTTATGCTATTGTTTCAGTTCGATCTTTTTTTTATACGGTATGAATTTCAACGGCTTTGGCACCACTGTAATGCTTTCTATCAATGTACCAGTGGCGTAACAGAGAATGTTAGGGCTCCCCTGCAAAGTCAGGTTTTGCCTTTAATATTTTATAAATTAGGTAAATACACACAAGGCGTCAGTCATGCCTTGACCCCCCTAGAATCCCGGGGTTGCGGGGGTGTACGTTACGCCACTGTTATGTACATATATGCACTTCAAGACGCTCTCTTCACTTGTTATAAACAGTCTCCCGATAATGCAGGTTCAGTTGCTTTCTCTCAACGCGCCAACAGCCCGCGCTTGATTGAAGACGAAATTTTAAATGACAGTGGCATTATCAATAATTTGATAGATTATGAAAACGGTCAAGAAGAACCGGATTCCTTGAGAGCGGATAAAATATATGCAGAGATACAGCTTTGCAACAAATTGGGAAAGCATTTTCTTAAAATAGATACCAATTCCGAAAGGAGTATGAAATTTCAAAAAGAACTTCGATTACGCCTATCTAGTTATCGTGACATTTACAAGCAACTGTGTGACTAACCAACCTTCGTCACAAAAACTTATCTCTTACTTTATGATGCCAAAAAATATATCAATTGAATTGTAGTGACGAAAGCGATTTTGAGCTAATTCATCATAAGAAAATGACCAGTTTGGATTACGATGAGTAGCAGTGAATTATGTGTGTGCATTTTGAAAACTTCTCCATGTATACAATGCAAAACTAAATGTTTTAAAAATGTTTCCATGCGTAATTTAATGATTTTTTCTGTCTTGGATGTACTTTCTCTTAAATTTCGTGAAGGATTAGCATATTTTCTAAGTGCGACTTTTTTTATGCGGTCCCTCTCCATCACACAAAAAAATTTTCTGTAGTATTCCGACGAATTTGTTTGTTTTATGTAACAATTTATGAAATTTTCGAATATTTTTTCTACGGTTATTTTTATGCTGTTCATATCTACCGCACAAAAATAGGTTCTAATGTGCATGTATTGACGAGATTTCTACATTTTATGGAACTGCAGATAACTCCAGAATCTTATTCTTCAAAATCAATGTTTTTTGTTGAACTCTTTTAACCTGACCGTCAACGAACTTTGCTTGACTAACTTCACCCTATGCATTAATGTGTAATCTTTTCTCAATGACTATTAAGTTAGACAGGACAGTGAAGAGTGTTTGTTTACAGTTAAAATTCGCAATACAAATAAAAATACGAGAAATCAACATTTCAAAGGAACTTTCATTGACATGTCTTATGATAGAAGATTTACGACCAAACTAAACATCTATTTTCTTTGTTCGAGCATTAGCTTTGCTTTGTTTGCTCAACCCACATGTTTTAATTTACAATCTCTTATAACCGTGATATTATTGGTAAACAAAGAAAGTGACTAAGTGATCAGAGATTCGGAGAAGAGCCCTCAACAACAAACACCATTAAATAAGTCATCGACTGTAATAATTCAATCAGTGTCCAATATGTAAACTGTTATTTGTGTTGCTCGCAAATATTCACTTTTCAGACACAGATTGTTTATTTTGTTTTATGTAAACAGTATTGTTTACTACTGTGTCTGGAACACCGAGTATTGCACCATTGAACAAATGTCTCATCTTTTTTTTGTTTTGTTTGTATTTGCCTCTAAAGAGGAAGTCAGTCAGTCAATGCGATGGAAAAATCTTCAACCGCGAATAAAAAGCTCACCTGTTATGTTTTTTTCCCCGCCAATTTTGACACGTTTGACATATCAGACGATTTATTGAGTCTCAACTTAAAACCGAGAAATCACTATTATTTTAACGACTTGATTTAATTCGGGGGAGTCACGCCTCATTTGGGTTCTTCTCCGAAAACGTTCTATCAAAAATCGTTTTTTTTTATTATTTTTTATTTTTCAGACCGTTTTCCTTTCATGCATGGAAAATAAAAAGTGAAAAAAATATTTGCTACTGATGCTTTAAAAGTCGACAGGCCTTTTTTTGTTGTTGTTATTTTGCTATTGTTTGATAACTTCAAAAAAAATTCTTTTTCATTTTATATCAACGAAAATTTGCATTTAAAAAATTTCAAAAGTCTTCTAAAATTTTGATTATTGAATGTAAAAAATTTTTTTCAGCTGAGTTAATTGATTGTATTAAGTCCTCGGTTTTTTTGTATTTTTTTTTAAAGTGTGCTTCTGAATTTTTTAAAATTTTTTAAATGATTTTATGAGTTCTGGATATTTAAATTGAAATACATCGAAATATTCAAAAATGTGCATATATAATTTCAAAATAAACTATAACATAATCTGGATAAGATAATGGAGTTATTTGTAATGATGCATAACACACACACACACACACATCATATATATATCTAACATACGATTTCCACTGACATCCATTTCTTCCGCAAAAGTAATGATCTGTCAACATACATTAAGATTTGTTTGCGTGTTTTGGGCGTTACGATTAAAACCTAAATTTTATATGTATAAAACGCAATGTGTATGAAGCAATGATCTACATGAAAGTCAGGGCCTGGCTTTAATGCATATATTTATTTGATGAAGCGTAAAAGTGATTAAGATTATTGGAAAATTGTGCATTGAAGCATACTGAAATAATGTCATTAGAATTTGATTCGTTAAGTCACAAGGTCGCTTGCTCGATTCCAGCTTTGTTTTTCTCGAGTTGTGTACTCTAGTTTAGTATCACTAAACCCTTGTCGTGTAGGAAGACCGATGCACGTGAAATCTGTCAAGGCTCAAAGTCTTCGCGTTAGAGTAGTGTAGAAGTTTGGATATTGGACATCCAACTCCGATTTAGTCCTTGTTATTTGATTGTGACTCATAATTACGAGATCCGTTTCCAAAAAAAACTTGTATTGCTTCTCAATGTTAAATCAATGTGTTCAGTTACTTATTTAGCTTCTATTTTGTTGCATTACAGTCGTGAGCATATGCACGAGGGGTGTCCAGAAAGTAAAGAACGATTGCACACCCCGCCAGGCGCCGACTTCCAACCACTACGAATACATGCACTTCAATTAGTTTCTTCCCTCGCTTAGAGGTGAGAAGTTTTGCTGCTGAACGTGTGACGGGGCTTTATCGGTGCTTCTTCTAATAATCCTCTTGGGATATCTTTGAGGCCAGAATGGCAGTTCTTTCCAACCAACCCAAGAAGAGAGCGTGGTTATGCAGATTAGGAGTTTTATATATTGGAACGTTAGTATTCGTGAGGAGAGCTAAGGGGAGAAGTAAAGCTAAGTGAAGTGAAGTAAAGCTCTAGGTGAGGTTCTAGGAGAAGAGTCTTAGTGTATTCCATGAGTTCTATGAGTCGGTCTAATAGTGCCAGTCAAGTTGATCAATAAGTGGGTCCAGACCCTTCCCGGAGCAAGTCGTATCGAAGAATATGCTGACGCTATAAGGACTGTAGCTGTTCGCCGAGGAAATAGTGGTAAGACAGTTTGCTTAAGCTTTAAGACTAGAGCAGATTATATTAAGTTAGGAAATAATCTATAAATATAGATCCAGTGGTTAATTGCGCTATTTATCAGAATTACGGTTTACGTCGCATCACTCCTGATCATAAGCCTCCTAGTCTAGTGTTGTTTTATTGAATATATATTAAGATCATAATAAACTAATTTTATTATGGCAGAGTTTAGTGGTCAATCCTTCATTACCTCAAACATAGGTCACGTGGATGGTAACGAGATGATACCCTCAGCGCGCGCGGGGTATCACAAAAATGACTGTGTCCCTTGAAAATCCCACCAAATGGAGAGTGCATAGTATCATTCGGTTTCTAAATGCACAGAATGTTCAGCATATCAAAATTCTTCAACGACTTAGACACGTAATCCATGACAAAAGACTAGCAATATTTTCCTCAGAAGTGTTTTTGATTCACTGCAATGTGTGACCTCATGCATCAGCAGGAACAGAGCGATAACTTCAACATATTTAGCAGGAAATTTTTGGACATCATCCTTACAGCTCTGACTTGACACTAAATGGTTTTCATCCATACTTGAAACTAAAGGAATATTTGAATGAAAAACTATTGTCAAATAGCTGAATCCTTGCTGAAATTTATGGAGGCTAAGGAGTATAACATCGAAACTGGAAAGTTGGTTCCACGAAAAATGTAATACATTTCTTCACAGCTATAACGACTACAATGAAAAAGAGACTAAAGCATTGCTACTTTGTAAATAAAGTTTTTGTGTTGATATATTTTTTTTTTAGTTATCCGAAAACGCTCTTTACTTTCTGCATGACCCTCGATCGAACCGATGCCATTAAAAAAGGGATGGAAGAATTTTGGTGTATTGAATTTAGTTTAAAAATAAGATTAAAAATCAGTAGTTGTTATCAGAGGATGAAGATGTGTATGATGTAGTTTTGTTGGAATTCACATATACTCAATTGATGATTGATCTAGCCGGCTGGGGATGGCGTGGTCGGTTTGTTGCTGGACTTCTGCACCAAAGGTTGCGGGTTCGACAGCGGCCACGTCGTATTATTATACGGCATGTAGAAGATCCCTAGAGTGTCTGTTTGGCCTGGGTGCTCTCGGCAAAATTAAATCCTAGTACGGTTTCGCATTGTCAGAGCTCAGGTGCCTACTCTTTGGAGGAAACTGGGCGTCAAAATTACCTGCGGTGATTGGTATCCACCTATAGGGTGCCGCAACAAAGAGAGATACCAGCTCCCGGGAAATGTATTAAGTCTGCAAAGGTAAAACACCAATCCGCAGGCCACTATAGAATTTAAAAAAAAGGATCGATGTAATAATCATGAGTCATATCATAGAAAAATAATTAGTTCAAGATCAGGGACATCTTAAGACTTCTTGAGGCCCTGGGCCCCTTTATAAATGCAGGTCTCACCTGGGACCCTTAAAAGTAAACAGAATATAGCATAAGTTGACGAATACTAGTATAAACAATAACCCGAAACAAATGTGCATGATTTAGAATCGCACAAACCGGCTCGACCGACTATCGTCTTTTGACTGACTAAGTAATGATAGTGTAAGGTGGTAGGCCTAGGCCTGTACGTGGACGATGGTCATCACATGTAGCCAGTTGGCATATCGTCCAAAATTCCCAGTATTTTGGAGAATACAACCGGAAATAACATTTGACCTTTGAAATTAATCGAATTATGATCTTCTTAAGGCCGAGTTGTGAAAACAAGACGAGACCCCCATTGCGGTCAGTTGGCCTATGCCTTAAGACGCCCCGGATCATAGTATTGGGATAAAATAGTTTTCTGTTAATTGTTAGATTACATTGTTACGAATTTTGTATAAAACAGTGTAAATAATTTGTATTTGGTTGTGTAATGCATTTTTATATTACTCTATGTTATATTCATTTTATGTTAAAGTTGTAATATTCGCAAGCAGCGCCGTCCCTTACGTTATATTGGCGATTCAATGGGAACTTGGCGAAACATTTGCGATACAGTCAAGTTAGCATCATTTTTGGTGACCATTTTGACGACCATTTTAGTGAATTGGCGTCCATTTTGTGGCGAGTTTGGAATCCTATGGATTATTCTGGAAATTAGCGGAGAAATACACTAATTTCACGATCTATGACGCACGCGGATCTTTCTCGAAGGATCCATGACGATTATAAATAGATAGATGCTCGCCGAAAGTTGGCCAGTATGGTTTTGCCCAGCAATTAGTTAATCCTGGAACCCTGATCAACGTAACAATATTTATCAGTTTAAGAGGTTGGATAGAGTCAAGTTTAGTTTCAATGACACGTCCTTGCAGCAATTTGGTGAAGGAAGAAAAAAAAAAAAACTAAAGCGTGGAAAGGAAAGCTCTCCTTTCTCCCCTCTCCAAAGACTGTATGGAGTTTCAATGGAACAGATAAGAAACATTAGAGTACATTACACCAAAAAGCTATTGCATTTTTTGTATGGAAGTTTACCATATAATTTCAATAAAATGTAAAGGTATTGAGAGGAAATTACTGGTTTTTATTCCTTTTTCAAAGAACTACGTGATGTACATAATTTCTTGACGATATCCAATAGAAGATAATCTTCGAAAAAAAAAAGATAAAGCGAATGAATTATTATTTTCCAAACAGACCTCGTATTCATTTTAAAATTGAAGCTTTCATATCTTAATAAAAGAAAACTACAAGCCTTCGACCAAAAGAATAAACCGAGATGAAATAATACGATTAATGAAAATAAACTAAAGCTATTTGATCACAAACCGCACACGACCTTTAATTTATTCTTCTTAAAACCGATCAAAAGAAGATTTGTGTTTTCTCAGAAAGAGCCAGACAATAATTTAAATCTCTATTATATAATCCTAGTCACCAATTTCAATTGTTAAAAATGAGACAGCTCAGATGAATGCGTGTTTAACCAGATTGAGTCATTTCGATTTTTTCTCTCTCGTTTTTTGTATTTTAATTCTTCGGTATTTATAGAACAGTGCAGTAAAATTGGATTTCTGCGCATGCTCATTTTTGTTTGAAATGACGGAAAAAAATCTGCTTGTTTTAATATTGTATTTTAGAATCCGAACTTGTAAGCCTTATATAACCTAAATGGAAGAATTTAGTAGCAGTTCTTCTTTGAGTCTGGGTACTGGAATTGATTTCAGAGCAAGAGCTTTAAGATATTAAGATAGCCTGCGCATGCTCAGTGGCTCCAGTTTTTACTACTCGCATCCATTCCTGATTTTTCCATTACAAGAACAACGATTGCGTCACTTCACTTCAACAAAAGAGAGACTGTCCAAACAAAATAACTTTAATACTTAATCCGATGTGTGTAACGAGGCCTCTGCTTCGTCAAACGACAAATACAGCTGAGCGAATAATTCGGAAGACGTCCTACGAAGAATGAAAAAGAATTAAATATAAAAAAAGAAGGAACGGCTGTTACCGGAAGAGACAAAGAGAAATGTCCTTGAAGTTTGGGACAGGGGAAATCGGACCGAAACACGTGCACGCGGGCTACAGTCTGCGTCTTTTTTATTCGAGACCCTCATCTTTCGAATATCAAGAGATACTTTTTTCCCTCGGTGTCTCGTTTAGATTATAGTCTAGACACGCTAAAGGGTGACGGGGCTTGGGGTGGACTGCAGTGTTCCTTAATTTTATTCAAGCAGCTCTTTTGTTCTAGCCATTGCCGTCTCCCAGCAGGTGGTGGTAGTGTCGATAGTGGGTCCAGCCTTAATTCAAGGCCAGGCCCGAAGGAATTCCAGCGAAATACTTACCAAACGTGATCATTTTTTGATGTCATTTATTATTATTATATTTTTTGTAAGTATGGCATTATATATTTGTTTGACCTCACTATTTTGAATGAGAGTTTTTCTTCTTCTCAGACTTTGAAGGTGATCATCCGTGACGCAGAAACAAAATATTCACGCTTTGTGAAAGATAGTTTAAGCATCAGCAACACAACGTGAAATATGCATAGAATATACGTAAATCATTTATTTTCTTCTGTGCTTTTTTCTTGTTATTTGCATTTATTTTTTTTTTTAAAATCGACAGATGGCAGCACAGTCTTTTTTTTTTTCTTCATCGAAAATATTGATTTTTTCTCTCTTTCCAATCAGTGCTAATAGAATTAAAATTGAAACTCCCAAGTTCCACTTAATATATGAAAGAAGTCTTCTCAAAGGAAAAGGTTATGCAATAGAAAAACTGAACCGAAGTTTTCTCAAGGTTCTTGTAATCCGTAGAAAATGCAATTTTAGAATTTTTTTCAGTTAATGAGCAGACAATTAAAAAAACAATTTAATGTAGTTTGTATTGTAATTGATGTAATTTAATGAAAACTATTGCAGTGTCAAGTTAGTTGAATTTATTTCTAATGAAACGGAATTTATTGCAGGTTTTACTTGCATAACTGACTTAATTACAGTGGGAAACAGATAAGAATATTAACACTGATTATAAAAAATTTTCCCTCGTTTTTCTAACCAATTTGCATAAAAAATGAATATAATAAGTTTTGAATAAGCCAAACTTATTAGTTTATTTTTTTATAAACTAATATTTAATCCAATCACTGAAATGTATGTAAAAATAATAATGTGATTTACATCCATCCAGCGTAGCAAGCTACGTACATAGAATTTTTGATTATGTCATCACTAGAAAGAGAGATTTAAAAAAAAAAATTCAAAAGGAAATATTATTGTTTGTAAGACAGGTTTTACAGAGTGCTAATTCCTTGAGATATTAACCGGGAGAAGGTGTGCAATCGTTGCTAACATCAGTAGAAGCGCGGGGTGGCGGAGTCACCCTAATCCTTTTTTTATAATTATTTTTATTGTACACGATAAAAATCATAATTCCAGTGAATAATTTGACTAAGAGAAAACATACTCTGATCAATGTTTAAAAACTTTTCAATTTTTCTCTGATAACTTGAGAAAAATTCCAATCCAACTGAACTAAAATGTTTCAAATGTTCATGCCTTTAATAAAGGACCCAAATCACAAACACTTTTCACTGACATTACAGGAATGATATCTGCAGGCAAAACTCTCATATTTTGTTCAAATAATTGTAGTTTTATTGTCCTTTAATGATTGACAAATAGCATGTTGAACTTTTTCTTGCTTGTGCCTTTTTGACAGGGCGCATTGTATCTTGTGGTAAACTTTTGTCTTCATATCTTTCATGATGGAGGTTTATAGGTGGCATATGAAAATTGTCATTTTAATTCACACGTTTCATATTCATCACTTTCTCAAATTTACTTTAGCTATCATGTGATTAATATTCCTTACTTCATCAGGTTCTTCCCTTGCTTGATCAGTTTCAACTTCATCCAATAGATCAGGGGTACTTACCTTTTTTTCTGCTGGGCTGCATACACATGCCAGTTATTTCACTCAGGTCGCATCATGAGAATAAGGGGAGTTAAAATGTGGAAAGTTTATCAAAATAGTTTAACTCCTATTTTGCTTTTTTTTAATTATTATTTTTTATTTTTGTCACTAACACTGAATTAGGAGCATTTAAGAAACACTCCTTCACAATTTCTGCATGAGTTAATGGTTCAAATGATTACCAATAATATAACAAACTTCATAAAATGTCTTTCTTACCACTGGCAAAACACTTTGTTGCTGTTGCAAAGATTATTCAAGAAAGCTTATTTATAACCTCTTGAGAAGAGATCTTCGTGGAAAAGTGTCACTGAATAATTAATTTTTTTGGTATTTTTTAAATACAGCACTTTCGTGACAAATCACGCAGTTACTGATCCCTGTTTGTTCTTAGCTACAAAATAGTCAACCTCCCAATCGTCTTGAAATGGTGTATTTTCTTCGGATATTTTTCGCTTGCAAGATATAAAAGATAATTAAAATTAATTCCACCCATAAAACCGTCACTACTCCAATGTTGTCTGTTATCACTAACTGTAACCGTAACAAATTGAAAAAGAATATCAATTTGCACTCATACGACATCGACAACAAAAAGCAAAATGGATATATTTGACTTCATGACACCAAATTTTTAATACATTGTTCTTAAATAAGTAAATTTTTTCAGAGCAATATAGGCATTGTCCGGGCCACTTAAAACGGCTCGGTGGGCCACATGTGGCCCACGGGCCGTAGTTTGAGTATCGCTGCAATAGATATTGCAGATGGCCATTTTTTAAAATTCTGTTCATTTACACATTTATAAATCATAATGAATCATACATCACACACTTATCAATACCATTCAGTCGTTCACAGGGGAAATTGAAGCCTGTTCATGGAAAATATTTTGGAACAAAAGTGGTCACGCGGGGAACTCAGTCACAACAAGTACATTAAGCCTGTAAAAAACAAACAAACAAAAAACCGTTTGCTATTTCCAAAAAGGAGGGAGTATATGACAAATACATTTTAGTTCCCATGAAGACTGTCATATAGGAGGATACTAAAAAGAGGTTATATAGGTAACAAATAAACAGTTTTCTCCCAGAATTAAAAATTTCGTCAGCCTGGGTTGACTCTCTGCCCTGCGTGACTACTCCCGGGTTAAATGCATATATAGCGTATATATAAATCTGTAAGTATAAAAGATTAGACTTAAATAGACTGCATATGGAATGGGCACATAGGGACTTTTCTTTGTTGAAGAGATTGGATGAGAAAAAAATTACATGTATGAAAAGATAATTTTTTCCAATCCCTAAATTTTCTCAATCTACTCGTAAAATCATCGCCGAAACGCTGAATTTAGCATGTATTTCAGACTAAGAACGTGGTTCTTAATTTGAAGGTGGTCATACGGTTCTGAGTGGTCTTATGCTTGAACTCGTGGATGTCATTGTCAAGTCGAAACAGAACAATTGAAGAAGATCCATTGTGCAGAGGAGCCGATGCACGATAAAACTATCACAGCTAAAAGTTCTCCCGCTGACGTGGTGTTAAGTTAGGAGAAAAGGGTGAGAGCTCGGGTGTCGTTCTTGTTACTTGATCGCGATTGAAAATTGACAAGCCAATTACCTTCGTGTGTCTTTAGAGTGCGACGCAAATTAAAATCAAACCAATGATTAAAAGTTTGGCAGTCTGGTAATTATAAGTTCTGGTTTTTTGTGGGAATAGATCACTCTCCAGTTAGAACCTAATTTGACGTTTTTTTTCTCATGAATGAAATACACTTCTACAAATACACACCAATTTTTTTCTCTTTTGACTTTGTATGGCTAATATTTATGGCTTATTTCCTACACTTCATACGTTTATTAGAAGCATTTCCTTCTAAAGTATAATTCAGTGCTTCTCAAACTTTCAACATTTGCGATCCAATATTCAATCCTAATTTTCCTCGCCCTCCCCTCCATGCAATAACAATGTATTGAATTCAATAATAATGTAGTTTGATGCTAAAATTACAATACGACTTTAACCTCTTTAGTGCCAACGGCGTATATAAACGTTTCGCTCAACCAAAGCTTTAATTGTTCCGGGCGTATATATATACGTCTTTCCGAAGTATGATCTTTTCTGTGTACTGCTACCCATAAAATTATTAAGAATGCTTTAGAATGCAATAAAATCGCCTGGATAGTGTTTGCGAAGGATTTACTTATTTCAGAGGATTTACTTATTTTTATTCCTTTCCTTTCCCCCTCCCCCCGAAACAAAACATAACATGCGGGCGTCTACGAGGAAAACGGTGGAACTGGGGAGCGAATAGCGTAACTTTTAATCGGCAGTTAAAGGATTAATTATAAACCGTACAAATTATCAAGAAAAGTGTTAATTTTTTAATATAATTTTATTCATGACAAGCCCATGGAGTCATTGGTAATTATTAAACTTATTCTTTACTTAGTATTGTTAAATTAATTATAAAATACATTATCCAGTACTGATACATTTATAAGTGTATTATATCAAAATTAAATGAGTATTTTATTTTTTGTATTTTGTTGTTTACTTTCAGTAAATTAATATTTTTTAAAAATAATCTTTTGTTTTCGACTTTTCAATACTCTCGCACCTCACTCGTAGTGTTATCACGCCCCCTTAAGGGGGCGAGCCCCACAGTTTGAGAAACGCTGGTGTAATTAGTTGTATTATTGATTTTGATTCAATGTAATTAAATTTTTAAGGATAAATTTTTTAGTCAATTTCGAACTTCCTGTAAAATTTCAAAAATTTTTGCTTCAGAAAGGAGAAAGAAAGAGAAGCGCCATCCCTTCAAGCATCAAGAAAAGCCCTTTCTTTCCTTCTATTTCAAGTTCTCCTAAATATATAAGGATTTCAAGTTGTAGAAAAGATGGCATACTACAGGATGGCGAACCATTGGCACACGTGCCATTCATGGTACGTAACAGAATATTTTGGGCACGTCAGCGATGAAAATGGTTTGTATTTTATTTCAAAATAACAAAGTTCACTATGAAGTATTACGAACAAATGCTAGTGATTAGTCGAGGTGTTTCGGGGAGCTCACTCGTTTGTTATTGTCTTGCCTGAGTTCCATCGTGAGCTATAATTGCTTATGGTGCAAAATTTATCTACGCATAGCATAGTCAGTTTCATTGACACAACTGTATTTTAAAGTTTATTTATGTTATATTAATGATTTTTAACTGTTTTTTTCATTATGGCTAGTTCAGCAAAAGAATAAAAAGAGCAAGATAGTAAGTGTAACAGAAAATTTCAAATTTTGTAAATCTAGAAGTATGGCATTATTAGTAAAGGAGACAAAGTGGTGTATTTTATAAGTTCTGAAATAGTGGTGTGCAGAACATCGTCAGTAAAATGACACTTTGAAACAAATAGCAAATTCTCTAGTAAAAAAAAATGAACCGCAGCAAAAATGATTAACTGCTTAAAAACCTATTGGCAAATGTCTCATATTGAGCATGCATATTACTAAAAGTAATACCTTACAATCCTAATATAAGTTGTCATCCACACACACACAATCTGCAACAGAACTCACACCAATGCTCCTTTAATTTGAATTACGTATAAATAAAACATTTACAAATATACAGTGCAAGAGGTATTTTTTAGCAATTAATTTATTAGTAGTAATAATTTATTAGTAATTAATTTATTTTTTTCCCATAATCGCAAGTCGTTATTTGACGTCACGTCTTTACCTCATTAAACACTTCAGTAAAAAATGGCACGTTGATCCATAAAGGTTCGCCACCCTTGGCATAGTGTAATCATCGAGTCATGTATTAGCGAATTTACTTGTATCAATGTCGGCGTAGAGCTAGCTACACGAGGCGTAAGGACAATAAACCTCATAAATTCGAATTGAGGACGACATTTGAGATATTTCCTCATTTTCCCAATTTCTACGGCATATGGGAACACTTTTAGGTTTAGTTTTACTGTACATAAAACAGGCCTCCAATATTCCACACAATGGTTTTGAATGAAACTGAATTCGAAATTTGAACGCCGCTGTGCACAAAGTTTCTCAATTAACATTATGGCTTGCGCTTTCCCATCGCTTTCAACTGAACAACCTTGCTCAAACGATTTGTTTGTAAATTATTTTTATACATTTAAGAATGAATTTTTGCTTGGTCCTCCCTATATTCCACGCTGACATAATAGCCACGAGAGTGCCACCTAGATGATGAGGAGGATAGCATGGGAACTACAGAAAAATTAAACGAGAATGGAAAAAAAACCCTACGGAATACGAGATAAGAACGACGAGACGATGCTTGATAGAATTCAATGCGACATTTTTGAAGATGCTTTAATAATTATTTGTAAACTTTTAACCCTTTTCCTCCCTTTTGAAACCCCCGGGACTACGGGCCGGGGATTTTAAAAAGAAAAAGGGATATTTTTTCAGATTTTTAGTGTCTTTTTAGTTTAGAATACATGTATAAAATTTTTTTGGGCATTTTGAAAAAAAAGTTTTTTAAAATAAATATTTTAAAAAAAAATTAACTTATAAAAATTTTTTAAAAAGTTCTTTTGGGGAAAAATGTTTCCCTTCATAATAATATTTTGCCTGTCTAAAGTCAGACCTTTTTGTACAGAGGCTCAAAAAAGGAAATATTTTACCAAAAGGGGGGTTTTTATCCATGTTTTACGACAACAGGGGGGAGAAATTTTTTAAAAAAAAAACGAATAATTATTTAATATTGGTGGTAACTCTAAAAAAAAAAGGTAAATTTTTTTCAAAAATTTAGTTGGGGCCTCTGTAGAGATTTCGAGCTATAAACGGGAAAAAATATTATTATAAAAAAATTTTAAAGGGGGAATATTTGTGGGGAAAAAAAATTAAATTTAAAAAGTTAAAGTTTTTCCAAAAATTTATTTAAATTTTTTTGTCAAAAAAATTGTCCAAAAAAAATTTTATTATTCTAATCTGTGATATTTAAATATCATAAAAAAATTTACATTTCTCCCAAAATTTGGTTTCCGGCTGGTGGGATACCTTAAATGATCTCTTAGAAGTACGTAAATTTAAAACGAATAGTCATTTTATGTCGAATTGGGGGCAGAGACCTTCTAAACCCTTTAAAAAATTAATTTTTTTTCATTTTAAAAAAAAAAAGTAGTTTTTAAATGCTGATTCCAAAATGTATAAAAATGTATTTTTTAAAAATTTTTAAAAATATTCGGTAATTGGGGTTTTAAAAATGTAAGCAAAACCCGCCCACGCCTGTTGTTTACGTTATCCCCCGTAAACCCGCCACGCCCATTTACACCCCGACCGAAGCATTTTTTTATCAAATTGCTGTTTTTATTTTTTCCCTGCTTTATTTATTTTATTTTTGGGGTTTTTGAGAAGGATTTAATAATTTCCTCAACTCAATCTTGTTTATTTATACCCAAGCTGTGTGTGGGAATTTTAAGCTTTTTTGCTTTCTCGTGCTTGAGTTAAAAAACACGTGAGTTACGAATTTCTTTTTTTGACTGCTAATTTATTTTTTTGTTTACATTCAATTTGTTTGCAATTTGCGAAAAATTTTTAACATTTGAAATGCCTCGAAAAAAAAAAGTTTGGGCAAGTCAAACGTCGTTTAATTCGAAAAAAAACACTTCGTAAAATGCTTAGAGTAAAACGAGTTGATGTCGGTGCATCTAAAAAAAAAATTGGGGAAAATTGAAGTATTTTTTTAAGGACTATGAAGAAAATTTTTTCAAGTTGAAACTCAAAGCAGGTATGTTATTGTTGACTCAAATATGCACAATGATATTTTTCAACAATATTGCAAAATGCAGATTTTGGGATAGATCTTTCTTCCCTTTTGATGTTGCTGAAAATAAAAAGGTAGTCGAAAAAGGCCCCTTTTGCTACCAGTGTGGCAAACTTGAAAAATATTGTGGTTCTGGTCATTCTTCAAGGTTAAAAAATCCCGTGCCGGGATGGATATGAAGTAAATTTGGGTTTGTTTTTCCCAGAGGTGCTTTGGGAATTGGCAAAAGTGACTAGATATTTTGTGCGCTGATGAATTACCTCCCCCCCGGTTAAAATTTAAAAGGACTGTATACCCCAAATTTTTAAAAGGGCGTTGGAAACTGTTTCATCTGGGTTCAAGGGTTTAAACAGCGTTAATGAAGCTGTCATTGAAAATGAACACATTTTAAGAACATAGCAATTGCTCTTGATGGGACCTGGCAAAAAAAGGG
The DNA here is from genome assembly GCA_019973955.1 of Trichonephila inaurata madagascariensis. Lineage (NCBI taxonomy): Eukaryota > Metazoa > Arthropoda > Arachnida > Araneae > Nephilidae > Trichonephila > Trichonephila inaurata. Next base: position 71,342 of record BMAV01011954.1, read on the forward strand.
GAACCCCCTTTTCGAAGAAGGGTTGTTTTTCCTGCAACTTCTCTCGATAAAAAAAAGGTTTTGGGGATTTTGAGTCCTATCAAAATATTGCTTTGAATGAAAAAAATACGAAAAAAACCTGTGATAATTGCCAATAAATTTGGTGCGGGAATGGAGAGTGAAGGAGCATTCCCGGTTTTTCGGTCGCTCCTTACCAAATTACAATGTTCGGATGTTCAGTACCTTGGAGATGGAGATTCGAAGGGTTTCCCAAAAAGTTCAAAATCAAACATATACGGTGATGAATTTCCTGTTAAAAAACTAGAGTGCATCGGCCACGCCCAAAAAAAGGATGGGAGCAAGACTGAGAGCCCAAAAGGAAAAATTTTAAAAATCCACCAAGTTGTCAGAGAAAAAAACCAATATCTGGACGAGGAAGGTTTGACAGATGCAGAAATTCTTCCGCTACAAAAATTTATGGCCCAGCCATAAGAAGAAATTTTGGGAAAAAATCAGTCCCAGATATGCCCAAAAATCCATCTGGGAAATTTATTTTTTCCATAAACGTCGACAGAAAAAAACCGCAAAAATGTTTTTGTCCCCTTTAAAAGGAAAGAAAGTTGGTGCGGGTACAATAAAAGCATTGTATCAGGTAAAAAAAATTACCCCCCAAAAAACATTCCCTCCCAAAGCAGTTTTTTTTTAAAATTTAAAAAAATTTTTAGGACAACTGAAAAGAACTGTTATTAAAATGCTTGCATGGCCAAACTAAAGAACCCCAACGAAAGCTTTAATAACTGTTGTGGAATCGTGTGCCAAAAAACACATTTGTGAGAAAAAAGAACTTTGTAAATGGGTGTTATGGATGCAGTTATTTTTTTTCAATGAAGGTACATACGCGCAAAGGCAAGAAGTTTTAAAAATTTTTTTAAAAAAATCAATCCAGGCATAAACCCCAACCTTGTGAAGGCCTTCGCAAAAATTTACTACGTCAAATTTGTGAAGCTGAGATTTTGTTCCCCAAAAGCCACCAAAGAAGTCAAAACAATAAAAAAAGGGAAATTAAAAAGGGAAACAGGATGCTTTTTGAACAGTCAATGCAAGAAAGAGTTAAAGTGCTGGGGAAATTTTAAAAAAACAAATCTTAGGTAAGTGCATCATTTTTTTTTAGTTTTTTTTAATTTTTCAAAATGTGTTTTTTTGGTTTTTTGGGACATGTGTAGAAAAACTTTTTTGTTATATTTTTTAAAGAAACTTGGTTTACTTTTTTTGTCATTTTAAAGTATTTAATGCTACTAATTTTTTTTTTGAAATGTTAATATTTTTTACTTTTTATTGCTCAATTTCTAAAAAAAAAAAAAAGCCATTTTTATCAAAAAATTTTAAAAATCAAAATTCAAAATTTTTTTTAAAAAAATTTTGTGCAAAAGGGAAAAATAAAAAGAACTATTACATTTAAATAAAAAAGGGAAATTTTTTAACTAAAAAAAGCATGTTTTTTTGGTGTTATATGTTATAAAAAAAAAAAGATCATGTACCTAAAGAGCACCATGTATCCCAAAACATTTTTTTGGGGTGTACTTTTTTGAATCCTTATATTTTTAAAATATTTTATATATTTAATAATTTTTTTTTTGTAGTATATTAAGAAAAAAATATAGAAATTTTATGACACAAATTTTTTTTTTGTGGAAAATTTTTTCTTTTTTGAAAATAATGTTCTTTTCGAAAACCAAATTTTTTCTCATTTTATGTCATCGAAAAAACGTCCCGGTTCCCCTTTTAAATTTGAAATATTTAAAATGATTTTTATCTGAATATACTGTGTTAATTTTTATACATCTGATAAAATTTTTTCCACTACGATTGAACTTACAGAAGCTGTTCGGGCAATATTTGTTGCTTTCAAGGATTTTACAACTGTTTTTTTTTTACAACACCCTGTCATCTATATGTTAAGTATTTCTAGCTGTATTTTTCTCCCTTTTTTATGCAAACGCATGAATATTCGAGAAATCTAGTATTTTATTAGAGGTATTGTATAAAATATAGACTAATATACAGAAGTATCTATAGAAGTTTTTTTTTTCCCTTATACATATCGATGGAATAAGCATTATTACTAGTGGTTAAAAATAAACTTAAAAAACGTGACAATGTAGATTGATGATTTCCACTAGTAAACAACTAGCAGCTGTCCCCATTTGAAGAACATCTTGATTACCGACAACCTGTAAAGGGAAATTTGGGTTTGTTTGGGGTTAATAAAATTACATTTCAGAGTTTCCCCTGGGAAACCCGGGGCGAAAAAGGCTTGGGAAACCAATCACTAGTTTAAAACATGCTTGAACTGATAATGATGGACCTTAAGCTCATCTTTCGTCATCCCTTCACATATTCTAAACTCCTTCACGCAACAATTAAAACCCTTTATACGTCAAAAAATATATTTTTCATTTCCAGCTATATATATATAACATTAAGTTTTCAAAAGATTGATAGGTTTATATTAACTGTCACATAAACCCATTTTTCTAACGAATGATTTTAGCTTTTTGTTTTGAAAATACATCCATATTTAATTTTGTATTTTACAATGAATAAAAAATTTATTTTATTGTTTATAGTAAATATTTCAATTTGGAAGAATAATACAGAGTGTGCGGGCTTAAGGTATCCAAAAGTAATGCCTTATTATTACGGAACTACCCATCAGAATGTAATAAACTGTACATTCGTGGATTGGGAAACTCTACGAGATTTTTCGGGTCTAGTCTGATCGGCCGCACGTGCGCACATTTTTCTGCAATCGCAGGTGATGAACCTGTTACACTGAAATCATTAGTAAAGATGAGGACATCACAGCAATAGGTGCAATGCGTACTATGGTTAACGGAATTTAAATGTCATGAGTGTACATTGACGTGTTCGAACAAAATGTGAATCTGTTCCTTTCTAGCTGGCGTCTGTGGTCCGTAAATATATTTCTTTTAGTATGAACGCCTTAGGTCTTAGTAAAGGCGGTCACCCCAAAATATCTTGGCAGCCTATCGATCGATCGCGATCGACAATGCCCACCCCTGCTCAAAGGCAACATGATGGCTATTGGCGACGCGGGCTTCGTAATTTTGAACCACAATCAAGTGAAAAGAACGTCACCAAAAGTATCTCCTACCTTCCAAACTACTCCAATTGGAGAACTTTCAGACTCGACAAATTTAATGTGCATCAGATTCTATACACGGCGGTTCTTCAGGACCCGATCTGAAACCCGGGACTGACAATTTCGCCTGGGGGTTTGCGACCATGACCACTAGGTTACCGCTTCCACAAGTCAAAATTTGAAGAGCTCTCATTAATGATTTAATCTACAACTCCAATGTTGCATTAAATAAAGGAATGGGGTCGATTCATCACTAGAGGGCGCTGCGATCGTTTAGTGACTGCTACGTGATTATCTAATAAACAATAACAGCTAATCGTATTACACTTGTGGTAACAGTCGATTTTGCTTATATCTCATTCAAATTTTATATTCTTTACATTTTTTTATTATTCTAAATATTTTTAATATATTTTCTAGTCTTTTTACTTTTTGTATAATTATTAAATATATACATAGTTTAAAAGTATTAGATTTTTAAACTTAAGGTTTTTACTTCTGTTCCCCTTTACATCGTGTCTTGTGTTTTTCTATACTTTTAGGCTTAGTAATTAGTTTTTCCAGCCACATCGTGTTTCAAAAAAATTTTGGATCGTTCTTTAACAAAATTCTTATACTTAAAAATTAAACGTTAAAGTGTAGAGAAAGGGGGGGGGGGGGGTCAATTTTTTTTGGGGACCGCAAAACCCATCGCCAAGCAGCATAATTTTAAAGGGTAGGTGTTCCGGGGAATTTACAAAATTGTAATTTTACAATAAAAATAAAGAAATATTAATGTGAAATTTAAAAAAAAAAAATTTATAAAGCTATCAGTAATGCAGTAAAATAAAAATTGTATTTTTTTTTAAAGTTAAAGGAAAGAAAGGATTTCATTCTGCTACATGATAGTAAATGTAAATCCGAAAATGCTGCCAAAATACTCAGTCGAATCAAACACGTAGGAATTTGTTCAGCGTATTATCATGTGATTATGACGTCAGATGAATCGAGTCCATTGCTTATAAAAATGTCAGCAAATTTTTGTGATATAGTTACCTCTATTCATCATCCTATGTTTGTGAGGCAGCATTAAATTTTTAATCACTTGAGAGATTTAAAGAAGTATTAATCGTAATTCAGTGATTTTATTAACTTTCAGTGTTTACGACCCAATATTCAATCATAATTTTCATTGAGCCTCCCTCCCTCCGTACAATAACAATGCACTGAATTCAAAAATACTATATTTTGACGCTAAAGCTAAAATAAGACTTCAACCTATTTAGTGCCAACTACGTATATAAACGTCTCGCTCAGCCAAAGCATTAATTGCCCCGGACGTATATATACGTCTTTCCGAAGTACGCGATCTTTTCTGTTCACTACACTGCTATCCATAAAATTATTCCGAATGCTTCAGCATGCAATAAAAGAACATTGACAATGTTTGCAAAGGATTTACTTATTCCAGAGGATTTGCTTATGTATTCCTTTTCTTCACCTCCCAATACATCAGATAGGCGCGCTTACGTGGAAAACGGTGGCATTGGGAAGCGAATCGCGTAACTTTTGTTCAGCATTTGTGAGGGATTAAATATAAACCGTGCAAATGATCAAGATAAGTATTACTTTTTGTATATAATTTTATACATGACAAGCAACTTGTGCTTAACTTAGTTATTGTTAAATTAATTATAAAATTCATTTTGTAGTAATAATACATTTATAAGTGTATTACATCGGTGTAAATGTTATTTTTTATTATGACAGAATGCGTTTTGTTCGTTAACATTCAGTAGATTAATAATTTTTTTAATAAATTTTTTTGTTTTCGACTGTTTAATATACTTGTGTCCCCTCGTAGAATTAACAGCCCCCCTATATATATATATATATATATATATATAGTTATCACGCTCCACAGTTTGAGAAACCCTGCCGTAATTTAAATGTTTAATGTGAAAATGTAATGAAAATTTTTCAATTCCTACTATTAGCTCACACTCTCTAAATATTTATTTATTTATTTATTTATCTTCGTGGAATTTTTAATCTTTGATAAAATACATTTTAAAGCGCTCAAATGAGCTGAAATTTTATATACATGATTATTTTGGATGACAATACAGTAATTTAATTATAATCAATGAAAATTAATTGATTAAAACTAATTATTTAAAGAAAAACAAATACAGTCACGTTGGCATCATTTTTGGCGACTTGTGTCGAAACTTGAAAAGGTTTTTTTTTTCTCATGTTTTAAAGCGTTTAGAGTTGAACTGAAATTTTTTTTTTACAGACACGATTGTTTTGGATGACAATACGATATTTTAATGATAATTAATAAAAACTAATGACCACTTAATGTTGTGATTCTGTCCTATATATATACATATTTATATTAATTGTAACTATTTAATAAAAAATAGCTAAAAAATAAAATTTTTCTTTGTTGATCTAAGTAGGCTGATTGATTGATTGAATATTAACGCGTCGCACTGTTCAGGTACTCGAGGGATTTTGGCGACGGACCACGTAATTTTGAACCATGGTCAAGTGACGTAGATGACACTTGAGCTGGCACCTCCCTCTCCTAACTACCACACCAACGGGAGGACGTTTCAGCTCTCGACAGATTTAACGTGCATCGCTGCCCTACACGGCGGGTCTTTAGTGGTACTGGGCTCGAACTCGTGACAAGGCAAGCCACGATCCGATACCTATACCACTCGGCTACCGCGGCCATTTGATCTAAGTAGGAATTGACTTTAAAAAAAAAAATTTTTATATTACTTGTTTTATAGTATTTTTTGTTTTTGTTGTTGTTCATTCTTCAAACTAATGTTCGATTACTTTACGTAATTCAGAAACAAACGTTTTCTCGGGTTGTTTTTGCAACATAAATAAATAAGATTCAATTTAAATACTTTCCTTCCGACTTGAATTAACAATCACATTTGTAAATCTCCCTATGTCCACATGCTTCTTATTATCCCAATTATCACTTCTGAACCTAACCAGAAATTATGGCCTCACGTAGTAGGCCCTAAAGATCAAGCCATATAATTAATCTTCCTCATAATCGCTAAAGAATTGGGATTAGAGACCTAAGCCAGTGGGGAGACAATACCCCAAGCGTGACTGGGCAGCGTTTATCTATTAACGTGATAAAGGTTAATGGACCAATGGATTAATGACAGTTGGGTTTGAGCTCTGAATGTCTAATCAATCAAGACTTTACAAAAGACCTCTAGCAGCGACGCAACAAATTTGGTATTTTTATTTCTTTACTTGTCTGCTAACACTTGATGTGTGCAAATGAAACTATTCTTTTGTGAAATAATAAGTGCTTATCCGTCTACTGAGAGTCTGATGAATTAAATAAGTTCATGCTGTGTAGTTTCATTATTTTTTAACATTGTATATGTTTTAACGACTTTTGAATCGATCAGATTGTCTGTCTTTCTTTGCGAGTTATCTTTCTTTAAGCAGCAATTTGCACTGTAATTAGTATAGATGGATGTTATAAATGGTTAATTTTTATAATTTAGTCTGTAACGGGTCTATCTGCGAACCTGTAACTAATCCTCTTGGGGTACATTTATTTTTTTAACAGTTGTTCTATTGGAAAGTTTCTCCCAAAGAAGAAGGCTTGATTGATTAAAATGAATGATTTTATTTAAACATTTAGATACGCGAAGTTAGTTGATAGTAGTTCGCAGCTAGTCGACGAGTAATTTTTGGATGATCAAATACAGTTAAGATCCCGCTTAACGCGGGGTATACATTCCATCAAAGTAGAGCGTAGTATGAAACAGCGTTAAACGAGGTTATCTCATCATGTAAATAATGGGGTTAGGGGAAGATGGGCAGAAAATTGGTCAGGTATTTTACCATTAAATATATTTATCATGTTTTTTATAACAATAAAACAAAAATTTATTTCTTACAAATATAGAAACATAATAAACGAATATGCATATAAAAATAAATAAAATTCTAAGTCAGTATGTTTACATTTCAGATCATTCAGTCTCTTTTGTATTTCCAATTTTCTGCCATTTTATCAAGTAGGCAGATTAGCTTAATGGCATTTTGAGTTCAATTTCGTCGTCAATCCATATAGAAAGTCGTTTTTCCATTTCCTCTATTGTATTATTTCTAGAACGGGTAATTCTAGTTGCAGAGCTTGTCGTAGTTGCAGTTACCGATGACAGTATTTATTTTTTTATTCTTAAGAATGGTCCTTATTGTTGAAGTAGCCAAATTCAATGCAGCACCCATTTGAGATTAACGTTCACCAGTATCTAATCTTCTAATTACTTGAATTTTAGTTTCTAGCGAAATGATTTTTTTATGCTTTATTTTCGCGTTTTTTATTATCACCCATGATAAAAACGTAAAATCATAATATTTGTCACTATACCGATCGTTATATTATATAAATTTATACTTAGAATAACGTCAACAAGTGTTTGAAACGATAAAAGATGCTTTCGTATTATACCGCCGAAAAGAAGAAACACAGATAAACTGCTTCGGATATCGGAAAGCCTAACGCTGCATTCTATTTCGGGGAATTCCACAATTCAAATAAAGAGCGTTAAACCGAAACAGCGCTAAACGAAACAGCGTTAAGCGGGGTCTTACTGTATTGCCAATTAACAATTGAGTCATAAGACAGAGATTAATAATAACGATCGGAGGTCGTACAGCTAATAACAGAATTACGGTGAATTAGACTGTTGACGTCCAAAGTGTTCTAAGAGTTATGTGAATTAGATTATACTCAAATATTAAGCATCTTTTTTGCCCTGTGATTGCTATTATACTTAGTAGTGGTGTACATTTCCTGTCCTGAGTTGTTTCAATTAAGGTTAGAGATATATAATGACTTGGAATTTGAACTGATTATGGCTCTGATCTTTACTCGAAACCCCAAAACAACAACAACTGCAAAGTGGTTATTACAAGTCATAGCGGTTAATAATGCTGGCATCGTATTTGGTGAACTATACAAGGTGTATCAGTACAGAGGTGACAAACTATCAGAACAGAAAGAGTACACCTAGACCATTGATGGCGAACCTTTATGGATCAACGTGCCATTTTTTCTAAAGAAATGCTTAATAAGGTATAGACATGCCGTCAAATAATTTTGACCAGTGATTATAGGGAAAATAATAAAGCAAAATACTAACATCACAAAACTCTTTATTTACTACGAAAAAATACATTTTACACTGTATAGTAGTAAATGTTTGAGTTATACGTGTAATTAAATTTAAGTAACATTAGTGTGACTTCTGTTGTTGTAGATTATATATATATATATTGTTACAAATTTTGTGTAAATAGTGTAAATAATTTGTATTTGAGTGTTTAATGCATTTATATCACTCTATGTTATGTTTATTGCATGTTAAAATTGTACCATTCACAAGCAATGCTGCCCCTTACGTTATAATGGCTATTCAATGAGAACGTGGCGAAATCTTGGCGGTAGAGCCAAGTTGGCATCATTATTGGCGACCAAGTTGGTGACTGGCGACCATTTTGGCACCATTGGCGATTATGTTGGCGAGTTCGGAACCCTCTGGAATCTTCTAGAAAGTAGTGGATCTCTCCACTAATGTCACGAGCGGCTATATTTCTGGAAGTTTCTGTCGCGCCTATAAATAAGATGCTCGCCGGGACGGCGGTGAGTCTAGATAAACCAGCGAGTAGTGAGGATTGTTTTGACTTGCGATTAGCTCGGTTGGGCTTGTAAATAATCTTTACTTACGTGTATTTTTATCACTGGTTATTATGTTTGATTGCTGTTGAAGGTGTGAAGACCTTTGGATATTTATTGTGAATATTGCTGCTGAATCATGTATTTAAAGGATTGGATTTTTGATAATAAATTCTCATCGCTCTTAAAGAACTGTTTATTTTCTTTGTGATTGTTTTGCATAAAATCCACGAACCCTCGGATCTACGTAACAATATAGATGACAAATAACTTATATTTGGATTGTAAGATGTTACTTTTAGCAGAATGCATGCTGAATTGGAGTCATCTGTCAAATGGTTTCTAAGCGAGTCTTTAATGATATTCATCTCTGAAAATAATGATCGTAGGTCGATGAAAATATGGTTAAAATAGCACGAGCTTCTTCTTCAAACAGTTAAATGTATCTGGAATCGAGTTTCATGTTCACAAAATTTCGTTATTGGCATTTTTACTTATATTGCTTGTTAATCTTTCTGTTTCAATCAAGTCCACTTTTTTCCTTGTTTTAGTACGTTTTTGAACAAACATTGAACTAGACTAGAAATCAATAAGCTACATTTCAAAAATTCTTCAATTTCCAACCAATCCAATTGGGGCAAGTTCAGTTTATCAAATGATGTCTCATCAGGGTACATAATAAATTTGATCGTTTCTGATAATTCTTTGAACTGTGAAAATCTCGCTGAAAATTCCTTGATTGAAGAATCAATTAGGGAAATAAATTTTTCAATAGCTATTTCTTTGTCTGATTTCTCATGTACATCTTAATCTTTGAAATAGTTCTTCAAGTTTGAGGTTCCTTGTAATAATATAGTTTCTAATCTAAAATGCAAACCGTTTTGATCGGTGGCGTGTCCAAAATATTGTGCCACGTGCCATTAATGGCACGTGTGCCAATGGTTCGCCATCCCTGACCTAGACGATGGGAAATCACACAGTAATGCATGGTCGGAAACGCTTTCCTGGTGCGGTAGGGATGACACAAAACACAAAAGACATGAATAAGAAGAGAAAACATGTTTATTATTGAAAGAACAGCAACAATGCTGGGCTTGTCTTTGGTGTACGCGATAGAGGACGCTACGTAAACCGAAACATTGGTTGTGTCCAGTGCAATGACTGTCTCGATCGCCAGACCTCACTTACCTTCATTACTCCTTATGGGGAATATCGAGTTACTGGTGTACGAAACTCCCGTTAACACTGCTGAGGACCTAGCTGCACGTATCGCGGCAGGTGTTGTGAAAGTCTAGGACACTCACTGGGGTATCTAGTCCTAAGTGGGCCCTGTATCAAATTTTAAATAACACTCTATTTTGGGGTCCCTTAACATGTTACGATTTGTTTGTTCATGTATGTCTGAGCCCCTGTAGCTTGGCGGCCCCGCATCAATGCTACGACCCTGAGGACACTCCCGATATTTTCACTGAAGCTCGAATTTCAATGAGCCGGAGATGTGAGGGCCTGCATCACGGCCCTGGGTCATAATTTCGAACACTTACTTTGATGATGATTCTCCCTTTAATGTTCTTTTCCTTAGTTTTTTACTGTGCTAAGGATAACACATGTTTTCTCCTCTTATTCTTCTCCTGCTTTCTTGAACTGTATGTCGTCAATGCCACGCTGGGAGAGATTTCCGACCATGCATTGCTATGTTATTTCCTATCACCTAAGTGTACTCTATCTGTCTTACAAGTTTGTAACCATTGTACTGACACACCCTGTGAACGTAGTTTCGATTCCATTATCGTGCTGAGTATTTAACACAATCAGTTGACCTAGTGAGGAAGTTATTGGGGTAAGGACTAGCTGAAATGTCAATATTGACTATTATGTGGTTACGGTAGCCTATTGGTGAAGCTTGGGAACCCGTGGTAGGCGTTGTAAAGTCGCAGGTTCAAGTTCTGACTCGTAGTGTAGAGGGGATGATGCACACGTTAAATCTGTCGTATGTGTGGTGTTGATGTTAAAAAGTGGGATGTCGGCTCAGGTATAGTTCTCATTACTTGACCTTGAATCAAAATAATGAGGTCCGCGTCGCCAATAGTCCTCGTATTGCTGTAAGTGCGACAAAAATAAACACTCATTCATAGTCAAATGTGGAGAAGTGCTAAGAGGTTGTCATCAATAATTCGTAATCTCTAGTATGATGTTGATTCAAAAACATTAATACTACGTGTTGGCATGATAATGGCTAGCTTCTATTCGCACTTGAAATTCAGGCGCAATACCCAACTGGTGATGGTTGCAAGCTCATTGCTGACGTTGTTTATACCGAGTAGTGGGATCAAGTCATGTTAATGATTTGACATAGTAAGTCAATACACATTATATCTATCTAGACTCAAATATATTCATCCTAGCAAGGTGTGAAAGTATGGAAAATCAGATTCCAGCTCAGGTGTGATTTTATCATTTGATCATTGTTCATTATTGCGAAGAAGTTCGTGTTGCTTCGAAGAGTGACTTTAAAAGTGATCAATTAAATCGCGAACACTAAGAAATCGGGAGTATTTTTTGTGTTTTCTTCTATATAAACAAAGGATCTTGTCAGTGGGGTAGGGTTGTAAGTTGTAAAGGGTTGTAGTTTAATAAGTATATTATTTTTTTCCAAAAGTTCTGGGTGAGTGAGTGAGTATTGGGTTTTATGGCGCAAGAGCCAATCTTGGCTAAGCTGCGCCAAACATTCGTTAAAACATTAAAAGTGTAAAATGAGTAAAAATGTTAATAAAAAGATTTCGAGTAATAAAAGGCAAAGTTTCAAAATCAGTTCCAAAATTAAAAAGTAAAAATATATGGGTGAGGATTTCCCCCACCAAGTCCGACAAGAATGATTTCAAAATGTTACTTCCTGTATCTGGTTGAGGTTAATGATCTTCTTGTATCTTCTTTTCTGTTGTATCTTCTTTTAATTCTTTCCTTTCATAAATGATCATATTGTCATAAGAGCAAACTTATTCGAAGGAATAATAAGCGTTATTAGGTTTTTACAAGTACCTTTCTCTTGCAAGGGATATTATTATTCCCTTCGACATAATTTAGAGTAGACTCAAGCGCATCCTCCACGTCATACACTATCATATCCTCCTCATCCTTTGTGTACCCGGTAGGTGCTGATTTTCTAGGTTTATGAGGAGCCATCTTAATTTCTATTTTTGGTTTTACAGTGCTAGATGTGTTCCTAGGAGGACGTTTTTTCCTACGTGGCTTAGAAGTTTCTTTTGCATCCTGGGATGCAGCAGGTATGACATTGGATGCAGTGGTGGTAGTTTCAAGAACAGGACATGCTGTGGATGAAGATGCAGCAGAAATAGATAAATTATTAGAAGTGGTGGGAGCAGTATCTATTACAAAAATAGAGGGGGTTGAGATTCTGATGATGACGTAACCGTGACAGAAGATGCGGATGGTAAGAGTTGTGCCTGAGTTGATGTAGATGATTTGGTAACTGTAGGAATTTTAGAAGGCATTGTGTTGTTTTCGGAACAGATGTTAAAGGTTGTAGTAGTTTTAAAGGGGGACATACTATTTTTGTAATATGGTCATCAGTTTGGGTTGTTGTGGTTACAGTTGAGGGTTTGGCAGCTTGTGCGTATGTTTGGGACAATTGTAGAGCTATTAATTTCCATGCTTCTATATATGAAATATTTCTATTTGTTTTAATAGCTTGGATTTCTTTTTCTGTTTTCCATTTTAAGCATAAAATCTGGGATAATACCTCGAATAAATGACTTCAAAATATAAGAGCATTGCATTTGTATAACTGAGGTTCCTTGGAAAAAAGGAGATGCGCGTTATAGGCTGAAAACACCTAAAAACTAAAAAATGCAGCTTGAAAGGGTAGGTGCGCGTTATACGTCGGATTTTACTGTAGTTTGGTGTAGGTATTTTGTAAAACTCTCTTGTAAACATTTTTTAGAAAAAATTATTTAAAAAATTGTTCTAAAAATGTTAAGATACAGATAAAAGTTCTAGACTTTTAAGAATTTTGTCAAATCTGCTTGAAAATTTAAAAAAAAAAAAATGAAAAATAAAATTTAAAAAAAATTTGAGCAAACAGAAAGTACAAAAATGACAGTAAGATTCATAAGGAATGTAAAGAAGAGGAATAACACACACACGCAAAAAGGAAAACGAACCCAGAAAGGAAAGCTTTGGGAGTGCCACAAGGTCGCAATATTTTTTTCATGTTTATTCATGAGGAAGAAATGTTGATGAATCCAGAGACGAGCAAACGCAGTGTTGTCAAACCTTTTAGGAGTGGATTCCAAAAAAAAATTTCTTGTCATCCAACATACAGTAATACCCCGAACTTACGCGATAGGTGGGGACTGAGTGATAATCGCCTAAGTCGAATTCCCGTAAGTTGGGGTGGGATATAATTTCAAATATGGATACAAGACTTATTTTTAGTTGAGGCCGGAGACGAAACAAAATAATAATTCAGAACAAAAAAATGTTCAATAAAATTTTTCACAAACACAAAATTTCCGACCGAAGTTATTTTTGATGTTGAAGGTTTCATAAAATCTAACAAGGTAGGCTGCCAGATCAAAGATTTTTTTCTCCAGAAAAATTTCCTCTTAGTAGCTAATACATTTTTTATTCCTTGTTTTGTTGAAAAAATACGCTCTTTGTTGGAATATGTATTTTCTAAAATTTGTCTCCCTTTTTCAATTAAACTAAGCTTTCTCTGTCGAATTACCAACCGTCATTCGATCTTCTGAATGAACTGGATCATAAGGACTCAAATTCTTCAATATCGTGCTCTTGGTAATCAGGCTTTGGCACAGATTCTTCCTAAATTTCAGTGATTGGGTGAAATAAATTACAGTTAAAAACTAAAAAACACCTTTTTATAGTTATCGAACTAAGTTGTAACTTAATCTTTTAGTTGCCAAATCTGGAAATGGATCTGGAATTAGTCACCAGATGTGTTGTTGTTGTTGCACGCCCTAATTGGTCAGCAGTACTAGACCAGGTCCATGACATCGTACACTTTCAGAAAGTCCAACACCAGCAAGGGATTGATCGTCTTCTTAATCCTGCTTGGCGAGCCCTAGACATTCGAGGATGTGAGCAGGCGAGGCCGCCTCAGAAGAACAGTTCGTGCACATTTCAAAGCTCTTGCATCCTTCAGAAAATTTCATTGTTTTGATATGGCCACTTCGAAAACGGGCTAGAAGAGTTTGATCCTGTCTTGTAAAACCATGAGCCAGAGAGCCTCCAGGTTGAGAACACTGATACCAATGTTGCTCTGGGGGTAATCCAAGCGGTCTTATTCTGGTGTTTAGTTCTAGAGAAAATCTCCAAAAAAGGTGAGAGGTGCTGACGGCTCTGGAACCTTGCAAACGCCAGCCTTGGCCAAAGTGTCCGCAATCTCATTTCCCTCTAGATCTATGTGAGAGGGAATCCACTGCAGATGAATTTGATGTGATGTGGAAAGTTGTTTTAACTTGATGAGTATTGACACTCCAACATTATCTCTAACACTGCCAATTGGACAAGTGCTGTATTGCACTTCTACTATAAGACAGTATCCAAATCTCTTTTCCATTTGGAAGAGATGCAAGAGAACCAAGGGCCTCATTAATGGCTATTAGATCACTGCGATAAACCGAGCAACCGTCTGGATTCTTAAGATATGGTCTTGCGATTTGATGTAAATTCCGCTGCCAGATCGATAATAATCGTCTCTACTGTCATCCGTATAAACCTGAATGGCGTCAATTGGTATATCTCCAATTCTCTCAAGAGCTAATTGCTTTATATAGGCAGGAAGGTCTGCTTGTTTATTCACGTGTACTATATAAATAATTCTTGATGGAAAAAGACCCCGTCAAGATCATCCGCTAGGTAAAGACATGGGTGATTAGATCTGGGTCGCCAGATGTGGGATCTGAAAATGGGAAATCGTTAGTCTTGATGATCCTGATCAGGACAATGGAACAAAATTATTAAAATATTGTATTGTCTTCGATCCTGGGCAAGTGAGTAAACTATCGAACTAATCTGATCTTTTAAAGTGGGTAAAAATTGAATTCAAAGATTCCGTTACATACAAGTGAAGCTTATAAAAGGGTGTTAAAAAATGGAAACGAATCGACGAGATTTGAAAATCGTGTAACTCCAAATTCGCGTAATTCGAGGTCGAGTCAGTAGAGGTATTATTCTAATTCATTATAAAATTAATAAAGGTTATTAAAAGAGTAGATTATGAAAATTCTTTACTACTGTTCCGATGAATGAGATTTGGCACATTCTGTGTACTTCTTGTTTTTTAAACTTAAATGTGTATGCAAACAAAATTGTTATAATAGTTTTCTATGTATTTGTATTAGGAAGGGTTCTTCATTATTTTTGCACAAGCAAAAGTTTTTAAAAATTTAATTTCGATGCGTAAATTTCCACAACTATAAAAGGGGCAGTCAAAAGTTTCCGAAATTTCGTTTTGAAAAGATTTATGTTATGGTTTATACATCGTCTTCTGGTTGAAAAGGGGTGTGTGTGTGTGAAATTAAGATGGACTTTTTTTAAATTAATTGTTAACAATGCACAGACTATATGGCAAATTTAATGACCTATCTACGTAACAAGATTTTAGAAATACAACTTAAATATCACTAGGCAAAGAAGCTTAGAATTTTAAAACGAATATTTTGTTTAAAAACCGCAATAACGACATAAAAAATTTAATTGATGAAATTTATCTTGATTTCCGTAAAATTTCTGCTTAAAATATTTGCATAAAACTTACATTGGATGCATTTACTGAAAATTTTTGTTTTGACACAATTTAACGAATTATCCAAAAGATATTTACAAGAAGGCAATTTTTAATTTTTATGATTTGATATGAAAAAAAAAATGAATTATATATCGTCGGTCTAATTATCAGACTGCGTAACTCCATCTGGGATGCTAATTTGATACAGAAGGGCTAGGCGTCAAGTTGTTGTTTATGTTTGCCAAGATAGACGATAATATTACAATATGGTTTACTTTGATATTTTTATCGTGCGATATTGTTACAAATTTTGTGTAATGAACGCTTAAAATAGTGTAAATAATTTATATCTGGAAGTGTAATACATTAATATTACTTTCTGTTGTATTTATTTTATGTTAAAATCTTGCCACCACCTCTCCTTCGAAATCTAGTTTTATTATGAAATAAAAAAAAATAGTGATTACACTGATCGGAGAAATAAATTAAAAGTGGAACGTGCACTGAGGCATGGCGTAGACAAAACAAAAGGGATTTCATGTAACCCGACAACAACCGCTGCTTGGCGTGATTAAGGAATCGCGCCAAAAAGCGCTTGGCTTGTTACACTCCTACGTCAAATCAGTTACACCGTTGGAGTTACGCAGTCTGATAATTAGGCCGATTATATACAATTGTGATAAGCAAATTTTTTGTTGCATAATTTTCGATACAAAGCTGTAATGCACATAATTTTGCTGTTTTTATAATATATAAATAACCTTTTTCTGTAATTTCCACCATTTTAAATAATCAATCACTGTTAGACAAGGAATCTGTCATTGAAGTGGAAGCTAATGCTACATTTGATAGTTTTTAATTCCTTAATATGAACTATAATATAAAGAATAAAGGACACTTTGCCATAACCCAGCTGTCACTCTTAAATATTTTTTCAATGATATCGCGGTTACTGTGAGAAATCTTGTAAGGTTGAGTTTCTCAAACTGTGGGGCGCGTCCCCTAGCCTGATGATCTTACGTAGGGAAGGGGGGTGAGCACATTGAAAAGTCGAAAATAAAAGCTTATTTTTTTTAAAAAATATAAGTTTACTGAAAAGAAGCAAAAGAAAATACATTCTGACACATTTAAATTCATATAATATGCTTATAAATCTATCAGTACTTCGGGCAGGCCCCGTTAAGATGGATTGACTGTGTCGAAAAAGACCTAAATATCTTAAAGTCAAAAACTGGAAAACAGTTGCCAAAAGTAGAATACCTGGAGAAAACTTCTGAAGAAGACCAGGGCCCTCCTAGGGCTGTCGTGCCATTGAAGAAGAATGTATCAGTATTGCACAATGTATTTGATAATTAATTTATCAATATTAAGTTAAGAACAGGTTTAATAATTACTAGTGACTTCTAAGGGTTTGTCATATGTGACAAAATTATATACACAATTTAATACTTATGTTGATAATTTGTATGGCTTATAATTAAAGTCATACATTATTATTTCATTCAATACATTGCTATTGTATGGTGTGGAAAATTATGATTGAAAATTGGGTCGCGCAAACGTTGAAAGTTTGCGAAGAACTGATGTAAGGAATTAAACAACTGTATGGCTTCATGATAGCAACAATGTTGCTTTGAGTACTGTTTCTTATCAGAAGAAGGTCTTCTGTGAGTGAAACTTTGTTTTTGTTAAACATGTGGTTCCTTCATATGGTAGTTTATCGCAGTCTCACAGTAAAATGAAATCAGCCAGACTCAACTCATCTCAGTCCTTATACCGTACTGATATTTTGACATATTCCCGTGCTATTTTATTTATAAATCATACATTGTGGAAGAGTATAAATTTTGAAGTTTTTCACAGTTTCTCTTATTTAGGTTCGGAAATTAACAGTAGAATTGATTGTACTACTGAAAGCCAAAAGAGAATTACTAAGGATAATAGCCTTAATGGGATACGAAAATATATGAAATCAAATTTATTTAAAAGAAAAATACTCTATTGTATAAAAGTTTTTTAAGATCAGTATTAACTTATGCGTGTGAAACTTGGTCCATGTCTTGAACAGATGAGATCTTGATAAGTATCTACGAAATGAAGATTTTAAGATTTATTTTTGGAGGAATTCGGGAAAATGGTACGTGGCGAAGAAGATCAAATTTAGAGCTTTATCAATCATATAAAGAATATCACATTGTTAACTTCATCAAAATACAACGAATTAAATGGGGAGCTCACGTTGTCAGAATTAACGAAGACCGCACCATTAAAAAAAGTCTTCAATGCCCAACCAATAGGCACACGAAGAAGGGGCAGGCCAAATCTTAGATGGATTGATGACCTAGAAAAAGATCTCCTAGTTTTGAGAACTAAGAATTGGAGAACACTAACAGGAAGAAGGTTGGCCTGGAAAAAGCTTCTAGAGAAAGCCAAGGCCCTCCCTGGGCTGTCGAGCCACTGAGGAAGGAGAACGTTGTGGAACATATTTACATGCATTATTATTCAATTTTTACCAGCTTTCTCGATATGTATGTCTTTAAACTTAGAAGTATTCCCCATTTTTTAAATATTTGGAATTTTGTAAACATTTTTCGCAGAAAAAGAATTCATGTCTCGGAACAAAAGTGATTTGTAAATCTGTTCTTCTTTTAAGAATGATTAAATCTGCACTTACTAAATCTGTCAAGGCTTAAAATACTCAAATTGGTGCAGTGGGAAAGTGTGGACAATGGTGTGTCAGATATGATATCGTGTCTTTATCATTTGATCAAAGTTATGAAGTGTTTTAGCCAATAAACTATGTGCTCGCCGATAGTCATGCTTCTCAATGCAACGTTAATAAACTGGCAATCAGACAAAATACCTGGCTAGGTCCTGGTCAAAATGTCCAAATGTGTTTAAATTTATGAATTTTCTACAAAAAGACGATTGAAAGGCCAAACCTAATAATATTTCTTATTATCTTGAATTTTGAGAGTGCCGAAATTTTGGAAAATTTATAGATTTGAAATTTATTAAAAATCGCATTTTTTACGATGGAGTTGAAAATAATATTGTTCTAGTTCTTTTATTGTGGGAATTATTGATAATCTAATACTTCTTTGTAAAATAGGTACAATATTGTTCATTTCCTTCTATCATTATACTGGTCATAGAATAGAGCTATAGTATTTATCTATTGGTTATAGTAGTGATCATTTTTATAAATGTGTTTAAAATATTCTCATATTTTAAGAGGTATCTATCTCTACAAGAATAGAGGGGAAAATAAAATTATATATATATATATATTTTTTTTATTTTTGAAAAAATATAGTAAAATTACTTGTGTATTCCGTGCACTATATTTTACAAAGTGTGAAAAATATTCTCATTTACGTAAAAAGTTAGGATTATTCGAATAAAAAATGAAGCTTTAAGTAATAAAGATAAAATATATAAAATCTTCTACAATTAAAGGGCTTTAATACGTTTAAAAAATGATTGTTGTGAATTTTTACTATATAAGATTTCAAAAATGATAATTAGTACTTTTCATTCACACACACACTCCGCTTTCATTCTTTGAGAAAAAGTCAAATACAACTGAGAAAAATATCTTATGTATTGAGTAAAAAAATATATTGTGTGTGACTAATGTCACCTGTCTGACGTAGTCAGAACGAGGCCCACGAAATTCATCGTGGCAAGGGGATAGAAGTACGCCTGTCGTTGGCCTTGAGCTCCATACAGGTGACAGTACGAATTAGCTCGGCAAACTTCCCCGAAGGGACGATAGATGGCGACACCACCAATCTCCACCTCCACAATTTTGGCAGGGAACTGAAGGGGGGGGAAATTTCTCCGTCCCCTGCACTCGTGATACAGCCCCCAAGACTTTCGACCCACTGATTTAACAGCACGTATTGTGTGTACTGGGGGGTTTTTGGATCGAACCCACCCCTTTTCGGTCGGGAGCCCGATGTTTCCCAAGGGCTCCCCACGATCCTATTGTTAAATATATTGTATTATTATTTGTTGCTCAGTTGATAAATGATTAATAAAATAGTTTTTTTTAAAATTTTGTTTTAAAAAACAAGTACAATCAAATTTTTAAATTTTAGGCCAGCACGTTAAAGTTCTATCATGATCCGCATTTTTAGAATAACCCTATCGTTTCTCAAACTGTGAGGTGCGCTTCTCAGGGAGGCGTGATAATTCTAAGGGAAGGGGCTAGCATATCGAAAATAAAAGATTATTTAAAAAAAATTTTAATTCACTGAAAAGAAGCAAAACAAAATACATCCTGACATATTAAAAAGTAAAATACACATTTACACTGATATACTATTCTGATAAATGTATCAGTTTAAATGTGTTTTTGAAAATAATTTATAAAACCCAAATTAAAATCGAGTTTAATGATAACTTTTAATTTGTATAGCCTTTATATATAAAAACTTAAGGGATCCATTTTCTTGGGAAAGTGATTTTAAAAGCGCATAAAAAGGGTTATTTTCATGATATTTAATGTCACTTAAATTAGAATACATTTTAAATTTTTAGGAATTTTGAAAAAAAAAATTATTTAAAAAAATATTTTTTGGGAAAAAAAAACTTGAATAATCTTTTTCAAAAAGTTCCCTTTTAAAAACTTTATTATATTAATATTTTGCCTGTCTATTATAGCTCAGACCCTCTTGGAGGCTCAACTAGAAATTTTGAAATATATAACTTAGAAGGGGTTTATCCATATTTTACGACAACAGAGGGGAGCAATTTTAAGAAAAAAACGCCAATAATTATTTCATTGGGTGGTAACTGAAAATAATGTGAATTTTTTAGACATTTTAGTTGAGCCTCTGTAGAGACAGACGACTGAGCTATATACAGGCAAAATATTATTATAATAGAAGCATTTTTCAAAAAAGGTGAACATTTTGAAAAAAGATTATTCTAAGTTAATTTTTGCCAAAAATTTATTCAAATAATTTTTTTTTGTAAAAATGTTTTAAAACAATTTTATGCATGTATTCCAATCTGAGTGACATTAAATATCATGAAAGTTATACATTTATACGCTTTTTTAAAATCACGGTTCCGAACGTAGTCGAATACTTAATATCTTGATAGTTTATGCGGTTTTTTATTAAGGTCATGTTGTAGGTTTAACGTTAAAGTACATTATTTTTGCATTCAAAACACTGTTATTACAGGGGGGCAAAAAATTTTTGATTGAAAATTGAGTCGCTAATATAGAAAGTTTGAAAAGCACTGGAGTAACCCCCACCTTTTTTTTAAAAAAACAAGTTTTTGACATCGTTATATATCATTTTGGAAAAAATTATACCAATATGACCCAAAAACCCAACCTGACTTTTTAATCGAAAGAAATTATTGATAAATAAGGTCTTTCTTTAATTGAATCTGTTAATAGTTTATTTCTTTTAATAATTAAAAAAAACCCAAAGAACAGTTGTGAAAAAATTCAAAGCAAAACGCTGAATAACGACTCTATAGCTGTCGTGTTGTAGTCATTATTATGATCATTGGCAATACAATGAAAATTGTGGTAGATTAGTGATGTAATGCCTCAAAACCCATTTTTCATATCTTAGGAACAAATCTCACGCAAGAAATAATTAGTACTGAGAAATTCAATCGTTTTACCTTTTGAGTCATTCAAATTAAACACATTCAATTCGTAATTATGTAAAGGTGCGCATACGCATATAAGAAATTATCTTCCTTATAACCACAGTCTTTTTTCCTCCTTTTCCTCTTTCAATGAAAGGAAATCCTACATAGGGTTTTCCCTGAAACGATACTTTTTTTTTAAATGGTTTTTAAGGTATCATACGCCAAACCCATGTTTAAAAAGGCAAAAATTTAATTTATGATTTTTGGTGTCATTTGATTCAAACATGAAAAAAACTTTTTTAAAATTATGAAAAAGTTATTTTTAAAATTTAAAGGAAAATCTTTAAAAGTCTTTTTTTTTAAAATGTTTTTGTAAATATTTTCCTAAACCAGACCTCTGTGAGGGGCCCAAAACACGATTTTTGAAAATTCACATTATTTTCAGAGTTACAACCATTTGGAAAAAAACGGCGATTTTCTTAAAATTTTCCCCCTTCTGTTTCTAAAACATGGATAAAAGATTTCCGGGGTTATTTTTTAAAAAAAATTCTAGTTGACCCTCTGACAGAGGTAAAAACAGGCAAAATATTAAAATAAACTTTTTTAAAAAGGAAACAAAAAAGGTTATTCTAAGTTTTTTTTCCAAAAATTTTTAAAAAATTTTTTTAAATTTCCTTTAAAAACAATTTTATACATTTTTTTCCCGGACACTCAATATCATGAAAACTATACATTTATGCGCTTTTAAAAACAGGGTTTCCCCGCGTGTCGGGTACCTTTCAAATATTCGAATTAAATTTGTATATATATAGATGCATTTTGACAAATGCTGATTAAAAAAGTAAAAAATAAAATTTTTTAAAGGGGTAGCTTGTTTTTTTAAAATTTTTAAAGGGATCGAAATATCTTTAAAAATACACTAAAATTTATTTTATCTTAAATCGAAATACTTAATTTGAAAGCTTCTTTCATCCAATTACTACTTAGTTATATTTTAAAAAATGTCAGTAAATTCGAAGATTAAATTTAAAAAAAAGAGTTTTACCGAACATAATTAGCAACTTTTTAACGGATAAAACTGTTGCCATTTTTGTGTCGCAAGTGTTAATGATTTTTCTGAGCAACTCTTTATTAAATAAAAGTGTATATTCAAAATATATCTTCAAAGTCGTGAAATCACATCAGGACCAAATTCATCTCTGCTATTAGTCTTTTTTTTTAAAAAATTTGATTATAATTTTTTTTTAATCAATTTTTTGTGTTAATTATCAGCATGTGAATGGTACACATTTTTGGGTTCCCTTTGGAGGTGGGCAATACAACCCCCCCAAGACAATCGGAAAACCAATGAACAGGAAATACCTTTTTTTTGGGGGCAACATATTTTGGGGCATATACTTTGGGTTTTTTCGGGATCAACAAATAAGTAAAATTTAAATTGACTGACTAACTAACGGGTTGTTAGAGAATTTGAGCAAAATCTCCCGGATTAAAAAATAGTAGAAAAGTTTTATAGAAACTTTTTTGTCTTTTTCTGTTCAAAAATTAAATGGGCTTCAGCTCTAGAGGATATAAAATTTGTACAGTAAATAAATTGAATAAAACACTTCCGCTATTGTATGTGTTATATTTATTGATTTATATATATATATATGTGGGGCCCCAGGCCTCTGGAAAATGAGGGCATCATTTCTATAATAACGTTTTTATTTTTTTTTCAATCACAAAAAAATGGTGGCCCTTCCCCAAACCAAAGGGGAAAAAAGACAAAAATTGGCGAGGAGTCACCAGCTGCTTTTTCGGTATCTTTTTCTTCTTGCACTCCCACACCTTTTAAATAGGCTTATTTGCCCACAAATCCTTACGTGATGGTAAAAAGTTCCCCATTTTTTTGTATTACTTTTAATTTTAATCTAAACTTTTTAAACCCTCATTATATATATATAGTAATAAAATAAAAGAAAAGTACTAGAGAACCTACAGTTAAACAAAAAAAATTGGGAAATTACCAGACACAACAAATGAATACAAAAAAATCTTTGGGCAAAAATGGGGGGCCTATTTGTTTTAAAAATATATATATATATGGTACAATTTATACCATTTTGAAATCAAAGAACAGGGAAAGCAATCATTTTAAAACAATCGACCCCCTATCCACTGTTTTCGTTAAACCCAAACGTTTTCCCCCACTGCCATGGCATAACTAGAATTTTTCAAGGGGAGGCTTTTTATTTTTGTCGTTGAATGTTTTAAATGCTTTTTAGAACAATTTAATAGCTCTCGTGGTGTGTTTTCGATCATCGGTTCTTAAACTGTTTTTCCCCGGACCCTGGGGCACAGAGTCTCTAGGAGGTTTACGAATCTCTCTCAAAAAATTGTGACGGGCTCATCACGTTTTCTACTAAAACTCCCTTGAGTTCTTTGGGGGGCCCAAAAGGTAAATTTTTTCCAACCAAATCCAGAAGCGAAACGTGAATAGAAATTTAAAACCTTGAATAGAAGTTTTAAAGTAAATGACCATTGGGGGGATTATGTAAATTTTTTAAATTTTAACTGAAGGGAAAAGAAAAAACTGTCATTGGTAGAAAAAACCCCGCGAACGATCAAGTCAATGTGGATATTTCCCACGCGATAAAAGATATTTAGGATCCAAGGATTGGGTTAAACAAAATTAAGGAAATAATTTAGTATATATTAAAACTATGATATAAAAGAGATTAGGAAAGACGGGGAAAAATAGTGGTTAAGATCAGTTTATTTGGAATACGCAGGTGTTTTTCACCCCCGATCCCCTAATATGAATATCATCATTGTTATGTTTGTTAAATCTTAATAAAGACATTTTTAAAATCATGGAAACGCCTGTTCTTCTTCCCTTTACACCTCTGGTCGAAGATAACTTAGGGGGGTATCACCCACGGGTGAATACTTCACAACATTGAGATTTCCCTTTTTTACAGACTCTGAAAGGTCTCTTGAATTGAAGGAAAATTGAAAGACGTGTCATACTAGACTAGATTAGTAAACAGTAGTCCCCAATGAAGAAACTCCACTAGAACGTATTTTGATCAAGAATATTAAATCGAAGAGGGATGTTCAAAATCTTGGAGGCCCCGTGCACCCGGTCCTAAAGGATGGGGGGTACAAGATCGAATGTTTAAAAACCACTGGTTTTGATGTTTACGTCATGTTTTCAAACTTGGGGGGCCCTTAAGGGGGGGGTGATAACCCCCACGAGGGGGGAGATATTGAAAAAAACAAAAAAGGATTATTAAAAAAATTATTAATCTACTGAACAAAATACATTCTGACACACAAAAAAAAATTAACTACAAATTTACACTTATAAATATATTAGTACGGCACAATGCATTTTATAATTATTTTAACAGTACTAAAAACAAATTTAATAATTACCAGTGATCCCATGGGCTTATAATATATAAAATTATATGCAAATATTAACACTTATCTTGATAATTTGTACGGTTTATAATTGATCCCTTAAATGCCAATTAAAAATTAGGTGATTCGCTCCCCAATGCCACCATTTAACAAGTTGGCGAGCGTATGTGGTGTATGGGGAAGGGTTGAAAAGGAATAAATAAACAAATTCTCTGAAATTAGTAAATCCTTCGCAAAAGATTGTACTTTGGAAAGACGTATACATACGTCCAGGGCAATTAATTCACTGGCTGTGTGAGACGTTTATATACGCCGGTGGCACTTAAGAATTTAAAGTTGTATTGTAGGTTTAGCGTCAAAGTATAGTATTATTGAATTCAATACATTGTTAGTGTATGGAGAAGGGGGGCGATGAAAATTATGATTGAATATTGGGTCACCAATATTGAAAGTTTGAGAAGCACTGCTTTACGCGTTTTCTTTCCCCCTTTTTCAGTAGCCATGGTAGCTTAGTGGTCAAGGTAACGGACTCATGACTGGCATGTCATGAGTTCGAGCATAGCACCGCTGAAGAATCGAGGTGTAGAGGGGCTGATACATATTAAATCAGTCGAGGCTCAAACGTCCTCCCGTTGGTGTGATGTGAAAGTTAGGAGAGAGGGGTTGCGGTTCAGTTTCCTTATCACTCATTTTGACCATGGCTCAAAATTACGAGGTCCGTCACCATTATCCCTAGTGCAACTTTATAGTGCGGTGCAAATATAACTCTCTCTCTCTTTCCCCCTTTTTTTGGTCCATCTAGCATTTCTGGTTGCTTACTTATTCTCAGACTGCTAAGCACACATACATCACACTTTATAATTTTACACCTTATTCCCGTGTATAAGCTTGCACCTCAATTTCCACACCCATTCTACGCAAGTGTGAGTATCTTGAGTTTCCTATCAACTGGCATCAAACCTTCTACACAACATGTCCTTAGTAAAATCAAGACTGGGACACACTGCTCATTAGAAATATGACAGCTATTCCATTGACAACAGGTGGCCAAGATTATCTTCATGAGCCACTTGCTGATTACAAATTTGGTTTGGAAAAGGAATCATCGGGGAAAAGTGGAAGAATACCTGATTTGTAATCAAGTAGCTGCGAGTATGACTGTAGACTCAGTTCGACTATAGATTATCGGAAGAAACAAATAGGATTTTCCGTGAGATATAATTATTTAAGTTCCTCAAATTTTTTATGTTATGCAGCGTGGACATTTAGAAAACGAAGTATTTCTTTAAATGCCATTTGGGGGTCAGTAAAACTCAATTGTTAGGATCATGCGCTTTGAGATCGGCGACGTACAAATCCTATTCATTGAAAAGCATCAAGTGAAATAATCATTGTTTCTTTAACATTATATTCACCTTGGGTTCATACCCCTATATGTTGTAATGGAAAGAGTGGTGTACTGGTTAATAGTGCCGGCTTAGTCTCTTGACTACAATTCAGAATAACGAAATCCGTCACCAATAGACCTCTTGTATATGTAGTGAAGTGTAAATTAAGCTAACAAACCAATTAAGTTAAAGATAATGTTATTAGTTAATGATTGTGACTCAAAATCTCTACCTTTGACATTAATTCATAGAATGTGTGTGTTATGTAGTTACGGTTCATTATGTTTGTTCAAATATATTATAAATCTCACCAATTTAAATTTATTATAAAAATGTTTTACGAAGACAAAAAGTTGCGATGGATATTATATTTTTGATACAATGTTGATGACGCAAACAACATATCTGGGATGAAATATCTCTTATTCTAAATTTCTACGCTACGTATAAATCTTTAGAATCTTTCCAAATCTTTTTAAACTTACAAAACAAATCTTGAAATTATTGCTCTTTAATTCTTAATCTTTAACTGAGTCTCTCTCTCACTAGGTTATTAAATACATATAATTGTAATCAATATAGCAATCTCCAGTGGCGTTACATACACCCACGCATTGCGAGAGGCCCAAAGCTTGGCTGACGTTAAGAACGTATTTGGGCTTGGGGCCTTAATATTCTCCGCTACACCACTGGCAATCATAAAGGAAATAGGAAATTAACATGGTGATTAAGTTATATACACGGTAAAAGCCCGTGCAACCCCGAGCTAAGCGGAGAGGAACGAAACAAAGAAGTCAAAGTAATTTCGGAAAAGAATGTTGTAAGTGCTGATTTTGGACCAGGAAGGGAAAATTTATAAAAGTAGAGAAAGCCCATGCAATGCCGGGCTATGCAGCTAGTCCTTTAATAAAATCTGTTAAGAAATATTTTTATGATAATTTATTTACGAAACTAAGAATAAGGGCGGATTTCAAAACGACATGTGTTTTGTTTCACATGTATAAGCGGAAAGTTAAAATGTGATTATTATATGAAACATATTTTGTTAGTTTCGGTACTAATTTCATGAAATGTTATTTGTTCTCGACAAACTCTTAAGATATTTAAATCAGGATTCTAAGAAATAATTTTATTAAGGAATATAGATTTTTATAATTTATTTTTCAGATGTAGTTTTGGTTTTCACTTCATACTAGTAGAGTTCAACCAAAGTCAAAACGCTATCTTCTCCAACAGATATTTTTAATCAAGCTTTTATGAATATTTTTAATGGGATTTTTAAATTATGGGACGTCACACCACAACATATATATTAAAACTCCTTGAAATTTCATAGATATATTGTTTAAAATTATAAAATGTGTAAGGAAAAAAACTATTTGATCTGAGAAAATTTTAATAATGTTTAAACAATTTTAAAAGTATTAGTTTTAATTAAGACCCTTGGAGACATTTTTTAATAATTTTGTAATTCGAAAAGAAAATTTCGACTTAATCTACTCAGGTTAATATCGAACTTTAGGACGTACCAACATTTTTACACATCTTAAATCTCATCCAAAACATTACAATAAAAATGAAAATACTATAAAAGAATTAAGGGTTTCCTAATTTTTGTTGGACCTTTAGATATCACCATGGTCGTTCTTATGATAACACAGCTGATATTTCTCAATGGTTGTAAAGCAACATTTCAGAATTTTTATGTCTCATTGATATAAAATGCATACTAAGTTTTTTAAAAAGGAATATTCTTTTAAGAAAAATTAAATTAACATGCATTGTGAAAACATGGGGGTATGAAGTAATCAAACATCTTAAGGCATCCGACTACCCCCAAATCATGATGTTTTTGAAAAAATTGACACTTTTTTATGATTTTATTTTATAGACAATTTTATTAGCTTTATAAGAATACCAAGTTTTTTATTTTCCATTTACTAGAACAAAAACTACAAGTATTTTAGTAAAAGCAGATGCCGTAACTTAACATAAGATGTCAAGCTTTAAAATGCGTTTTACTCGAAATGTGTATTTTTTTCGAAAAGTTTTTTCGATTGCTCAAAAAGTTTTTAAAATAATATGCTTAAATTTTGTGTGTATGTTCTGTATAACAGAAGTATTTTAGCCTTCAGATGTATCAATAAGTGTTTTATTACAAAATTTACATTTCTTTATGTGAATATAATCACTGTTTTTTTAAAGTAATTTCGTATAATAGCTAAGATAAAATGTTCTAGTTCTTGTAAAATTTAAAATATATCATCCTGAAGGTCATTTCAAAAGGGAATATCAAAGCAATACATCAAATTGAAAAACTGGGAACTTGTTCATTTACTATTTGTACACAGCGGTCCCCATTTATGTAATTTTTCGTCAACTTGTACCCATTTTTTCCCATTTTAATAGTAATAATTTATTTTATTTTCTTAATTTTATCCTTTTTTTTTAAGGTATCCGAACACGTTGACAATGATCAAATTTTGTCAAGACAGATATTTTTGTTTTTTATTTTATTGAATAAAGCTATCTTTGAGCTTTACAAAACATACTGTATTTTATTTTTACACTTCCTAGAGGCCAAGTTACAATTAAATTTATGAAGTTAGAAAAACCTGAAGTGGCCAGATCTACCAGAAGTAGGTATTTATATTGAATAAATTCTATCATGGCGATTGTGATAACTCAAAATGCTACAAATGTATTTCTGTAAGAATTTTTGAGCCTGATACTTATGTTATTTTCTAGAGAATGTACTAAAATATTTCTTATTGTATGAATACTTTTTGAGTTTTGGCTTGTTATTTAAAAATAATGGTCTCATAAAGAATGTCACAATTTTTATTATGTTTACTTAATTAGATCTAGAATTACCAAATTTTAATACAACATTAAAATTTTAGTACATTTCCTAGAGATAAATGTATCTAATTTGTTTTTAGTAATACTCTTACTATAATATAAGTTTATTATTTTTTCCTCTAATTGCTTTGAAGTTTTTCAAAAATATAGCTAAAATTTCACTTAGAATTGTGCTTTTTTTCTAAAATTTAAGTAATTTATTTTAAATATTCTTAGTTAAATATTAGTATTTATTGGTATACAGTCTTAAAAAAAGCATTTATAATGTTTAAATATGCTATTTTGTTAAAAAGTACATCGAACGTGTTCGGATACCTTAAAATGCACTGAATAAATCTAAAAACCTCAAAAAAACCTCCATATCTCCATTTTTTTTAAAAAAAAGTTGTCGCAAGTAGTCGGTAAGTTGTCGCAAGTAATAAAGCTGTGAGAATATATTCGATTGAAAAATTTTTAAAACCAACTTGAATATCAACACCTCAACATACGCACGTTCACTTACACCAACTGCCCTTGGACTATCATTTTTATCATCCATTGCGCATAACGCTGCCGAATTTCCGAACTGATATCAAAAGCCCATTTTTGATCACGGATCTCTGTAATTTTTGTGCGATAGGATGGCACGATTTCGATTCCTCGGGCAAGATGATATTATGCGTCTTACCACTTTCCCGCCCACGTTTTCATTCAGCAGCCGCATTTCTTCTGACCATAAAATCGGCCGACCATCATTTGGTTGCGAAATGTTACATGATTATTGTTTCTTGTATCTGGCCTCTATCTCATTACGGGACGATTAGACTCCCTTTATTGTCTGGTTTTGGGACGTTCACTGTCTGATTGTCTGGTTTTCAGCTGTCTCAACTGACAGTTCGAAGTCGGATGTTTCTGAGTTGGCAGTCTTCGCGTGCCCGCGGTGTTTTGGAGCACGATTTGAGGTGAAAAACATATCTGAACTATGGCATTGACCATGCAGATCTTGAACTTTGTTTTGAACCTCCAGCTTTTCGCTTATCTCGATGTTGAGATCTGAGGATATTTTGATAATGAAAGCACACACACAAAACGTTTAATTCTTCAAAATTCTGTTATATTTTTATGTTGCTTATGAAATCTATTTTTGAATACATTTAAAATACCATATACAGTCGAATCTCTATAAAACGAACCTCTATATTGCGAATTTTTCTATACAGCGAACATTTTTCTGGAGCTCGGAACATTTCACGATTTTCTTCGTAAAATAACCTCTCAATAGCGAAGTGCATTTTCTATATAACGAACATTTTCTTTTGTGATTCAATTTTCCCCCCTAGTTTTAAAGTATTTCTGGACATTCCAAGTTATTCTCTTTTTAACACATTTTATGGTGGTCATAAATCTTGAACTGTTACAGGCTGACTCACAGAAAGAAAAATTGGCTAATTTTAAAAAACTCAAATAAAATTAACAAATTTTATGTGTAATTAAATTTAAGGACGCATGTGGTAAGGTATATCTAGAATTTCTAGTTATAAAAATAATATTTTTTGATAATGCATGCACACACACAAAACGTTTAATTCTTCAAAATTCTGTTATATTTTTATGTTGCTTATGAAATCTATTTATGAACGCATTTAAAATACCATATACAGTCGAACCTCCATATAACGAACCTCTATATTGCGAATTTTTCTGTATAACGAACTTTTTTTCTGGAACTCAGAACATCTCATGATGTTCTTCGTAAAATAACCTCTCAATACGAAGCGCATTTTCTATATAACGAACTTTTTTCTGGAGCTCGGAAAGTTTCACAATTTTCTTCGTAAAATAACCTCTCAATAGCGAAGTGCATTTTCTATATAACGAACTTTTTCTTTTGTGATTTAATTTTTTCCCTTAGTTTTAAAGTATTTCTGGACATTTCAAGTTAATCTCTTTTTAACACATTTTATGGTGGTCATAAATCTTGAACTGGTTTTACCAGGGGCCCAACTCACCTAGAAAGAAAAAATTGGCCGTAATTTTTCAAATAAAAAACTCAAATAAAATTAACAAATTTTATGTGTAATTAAATTTAAGAACGCATGTGGTAATATATATTTAGAATTTCTAGTGATAAAAATAATATATGTTTAAAATTACTTGTATGCTTTAAATTAGAAAATGTCCATATAAAGTTAATTAATTTTAATATAAAATTGTTTTCTTAATGTTAAAAATACAGTGTATCCTTCGACATTCTTTTGTCTTGTTTTCCTTGCATTTTTTCTTTCTTTTTTTATGGGTAAGACATATAAAATAAATATACTTTAATTTACAAAAGGTGTGAATAATTACTTTTTAATATATAGTGTTTATGAATTTTAAATTTTTTTTTTTTGTGGTTTTTTAAAGGTAATTGGAAGATGAACCCCCCTGTAAACGAATTTTCCATATAACGAACTTTTTCGGGGGTTCCCAAAAACCGGGAAAAGAGGTTTTGACTGTATTTCCCTTTTTCAAAAAGAAATTTTTGGGCCCTTTTTTATTCGGCGCGGATCTCGAAAAAAGAGGTAGTTCAAGAAAAACATTCCTCTCCCCCTCCAAATTTTTTTTCCTTAAGCCATACGCAAAGATTTTTTCTTTTTGGGTTTTTTTGAGTTTTTTTTAAAAAAAAAGGGGAACCCCTTATCTTTTTAAAGTTAGTGCCAGTATCCGAATTTCCATATAGTTCTTAAAATTTGCTTTAACTCCCCAGGGATTCGGTTACGTTCATCGTGAATTTCAGTTTTTTCTTCCCAAAAAAGGGAAAATGGGGGGACGATCACATGCCGTATTCAAATTTCTCTTCCCGCGCTTTTTCGAAAGAAAAAAAACGGAGCAGAAAATAAGACTTGGATAGATAGTGTACAAGAAAACAAATAAATGGGAAAAATCCGTTAACTTTAGATAAGATTACCAGAAATAAAGCTATCGTCGTGCACGTCTTACTTTACAGAAATTTAATTGAAAATTACACGAGGTTTTTTCAAAATTTGGCTTATAAACAAGTTTCGAATTTTGGGAAACTATTTGAAGAAAAAAATGCACTCACGGCTTATACGCGGGTTACCTTATACTAGGAAATTCATGGTAATTTGAAAAAAAATTCGAAGAGTTTTGCTTACTAGTAAGCGGATTTGAATCAAGATATATCGTGTAGGGAAATTTTATTTTATTTTCTTAAAAATAATCTTTATTTGATTATTTTCCCAAAAAAAAAGTAATATAAAATAAATTGTTAATTTCTTGGTCCAAAAAAGAAAAATTATTTTAGTTATTTTTTTATTAAATAATTACAATTGATATAAAATGCAAAACAAGCTAACAATAAATGGCAAAATAAAATACAATTTTCCTTTCTTTATGGGAATTTTTTTGACTATTGATTTATTAAAAACCCCTTCAAAAAATAAGGTTTTAGGTGGGATTCGAACTCCGCCCTTTGGTTGAAGCAAACCGGACCCATTGCGCTATAGAGACACATCGTAAATTTTTCCCTTTTCATACGTTGTTGGGGTATAGTTTTTTTTTTAATTTATTTTTTTAATTGTTTAATGAAAGAATTAATATTTAAAACCTATATTAACATCATTCTTACTATAATGAAAAAAGTTTTGAAAAGTATTGATTATTTATATATTTTGCTTTTTAACTTTTTAAAAATACTTTGTATTATATTCAAATTGAATACTTTTTTCCTTTTTAATGACCTTTTTTAAATGAAATTTGGGAAAAAATATTAGATAATCTAATAAAGACGCACCTGTGAAACTTGAATCAATGTATCATAAATCTGTCTATATATGTCAAAGAATGTGATTTGAACTAAGGGTTAAATTTTTTAATAAAACATTTTTTATGTTCTAATTTACTTATTTAGAGAACGGTCGCCCTAGGATCCGAAAAAAATTTTTGATGGCCCGCAGAAAATTGGGATATTATTTATATTTTATAAAGTTTTATTTAAAAAAATAACGAGTAACAAAACATGTTTGGGGGAAAAAATGGATTGTATTTTTTTAAGTTTATTTTACATTCAGTTTCTCGAGTTGAATGATTTTTTGGGAAATTTTTTCGGGTGTACCTAGAAACATTTGGTGGGGTTCCCAATGGTAAATTGGCGGCATACCTTTTAAATTTTTTGTAGCTCTGCCTTTCAGTCACTGGAGACAGTGGCGTAGCTACCAATGTGCTGGGTGGTGCCGTGCACCAGGGCCCTCGAGCTTAGGGGGGCCCACAGAACTTGACCATCAAGCAAGGAATTTTGGGGTATTTTTCCACATTTGAAAAATTTAAAAAAGGTTTTTCAACAAAACGTTGGGAACAAGTTGAAAGTAATTTCGAACTTTTAGGGAGTTCCCCTATAAATTCTTTCCTTTGTATAGTGTTGAGAACTTTACTTATTTAAATCTTTACATTATTTTTCAATTTTTTAATTTTTCTAACTGTTACTCGAAAATAAACTTCAAGTTCCATGAAAACTTTTACAGTATATCTTATAAAACCTACACATTAAGCTAATTATTCTTTTTTTTGGTCATTTTATTTTTAATTATAATATTATTCATAATAAGCTATTTTCCTGTTTCAGTATTTCGCACTCTACTCGTATCTGCAATAGACTGACTCCTCTGCTCTTTCACAAGAGTGTTTTTAAAAATAGTTATAATAATATTATATCGTATTTTCTTTTCATGCATATTTTTTGTATCATTTCCTGTCTATCACGTGTCAAATCGAACTTGGGTAATCACTAAAATTCACACAAGAAAACTCATCCACTTACATATAAGTAGTACGTAGCTTCGCTTTCTTATGTTCGGCTGAGCACGATAAAGGGCTGATGTTAAAGTAGCTTTTTTATATTTTAAAACTCAAACAAAATAGGACCCTCGATTATTTTGGGTTTTTTTGTTTTTTGCACTAGGGCCTTTGAATACCTAGCAACGCCACTGATTGGAGCCAAAAATCCTCAAGCTGATTTCAAACAAAGCAAGAAAAATCGTTTAAAGTTTAATTCCGGGATACCGTTCGGAACCATGAAAAAGTGCATAAATGAATATTTTCATGATGAATATCTTAGTTAGAATAATGTATAATTTTAAAAGGCATTTCGACAAAAAATTATTTAAAAAAATTTCGGGCAAAAATTAACTTAATAATTTTTAAAATGTCTTTTTGTGAAAAATGCTTATTATAATATTTTTGTTATGCTCAGACCTCGTCCCGGCAATTTACGATTTTTGAAAATTTCACATTATTTTCAGAGTTACAAACCATTTGAAATAATTATTGGCATTTTTCTAAAATTTCTCCTCTTGTTGTCGTAAAACATGGATAAACCTCACTTCTAAGTTATATATTTTCAAAAATTTAGTTGGGCCTTTGTACAGGGTCCCGAGCTATATACAGGCAAAATATTATTATAATAGAAGCATTTTTCACAAAAAGAACATTTGGAAATGTCATACTGTTCATTTTTTTCCGAAATATTTATTAAATAAAGTCAAAATGTCCAAAACAATTTTTTACATGTATTCTAATCTAAGTGACATAAATATGAAAAATTTTCCAAATTTTTATGCTTTTATAAATCATGGTTCCTAACGTAGTCGGATACCTTAAATAAACTTAAAATTTTCATTTCTTAAATAATAACTATTCTACAACTTTGTCACCTTGTGAATTTTACATTAATAAAATAAAAGTTTTCTGATTATTATTTTATAAATATTTCTTACCTTTCTAAAAATTCACATATTGGTGGTTCACTAAATATAAAATTATGCATGGCCAATGAAGTTCTAAAGTTTGTCGACCACTTATTTAGAGAGCAGTAAATTTAATAGAATTTTTAAATCAACTTATTTTTCCACAACCGGGGAAAACGCTGAATTATATTTTTATTTGCTCCAGTGAAAAGGCTGCATATTTGAATATACTTAAATTTGAAGGACAGGTTTTGATATTAAACAGCACAAACTTATGCTAATATAAAAACACTTGTCTACATCTATAATGTATTCTAAGATAGTGTTCTTTTTATTCTTCCACGTTACATTAAATAAAGCTTAACAGATACATTCTCCTTTAAGAATCTAACATCGGTACATTAACTTTGTATCGATAAACATAATCGTATCGCGTTTGAAACAGAATCGATAAGGGAACCATCAATTAGCTTCGGATGCATCAGCCGACATCAGTAAAGCGAAGAAGAAAGCGTATGTTGAAAAAGCACTAAACATGAATTCAAGCATAGTAAACGTCAAAAAATGACTTTATCAATGATTTACTAGTAACATTAGACTCCCTTGCCTTATCTTTTCGTCTTTCGCATTTCAAATACATATTACACAAAAATGAGATAATAAAGATGAAGATAAGATAAGAAAGATTATAAGATTATGCTCTTTTTTTAAAAAATTAAAAGGATTTTTTAGCAGAATTTAAATTTATATCCAACAGCACTGACTGTCTTATTTGCATGCAATTTTTGCTTAAAAACTCTGTATACCTAATCTGGATTTCTTAGCATCTGACAGTTTTATCTACTTAAATAAGGATGCAATTTGCATAGAATAGTTTCAGTCCATTTCAGCTCCATCGTACCATATAGAGGTCTGTCAAATTAATTTCCAGCCATTTATCATTAATAAAAATGGGAACAAAAAGGAATTCATGGTGTTCCTATTCGCTTTTCCCAAAATTCTTTATTTAACCCATTTTTAGTTCCATTTTTTTATAAAAAAATGTTAATATTCAATGATCTTTTTGTTTTCGCGGGAATAAAATTAATTCTAAACATAAAACTCCTTTTGTAAATTTGTTTTCCTTGTTGTTACCGCCATCTGAGCAGGATCAGAAAGGGCCCCTTGTGGCGTGGGCTAACTTTTAAGCCTGTCGTTAGCCAGCTTAGCCCGCAGGTGGCAGTCGATTTTGCTCGGTTTCCCCCCAATTTTGGGAGAACACCCTTTTGGGGGTGGTCAGGGTCCCCCCCTCACCCCGCCCCCAACCACCAGGACTCCCGGTATTTATGAACCCCCTGCCGCGAAGGAACATAATTTCAAACATCTGCCTTTTAGTTCGAACCTAGGCCCACAGCACCGCAGTCGCGCAAAACACTATACAGGGTGGGCGGGCCTTTTTTAAAAAAAATTTTCTTTTTAAAATTAACAAATACCATAAAATCCGGCGTATAACGCGCGCCTACACTTTCCA
>BMAV01011955.1:0-18620 GCA_019973955.1 Trichonephila inaurata madagascariensis
TTCCTTTCCGCCTTTTTTAAAAATTATAATGTAGGTTATCATTATGGGATTCTTATGTTAATGAAACACACATTTTTTATTTTCATGTCATATTAGCATTTAACATTTCCTGCATTATCATCTTCCCCACGCAGCACACAATCTCTTTTACGCATTTCATTGGTTGAGACAGATTTGATTTTTCTTTTGGTTACCATTCGAAGAACTTAATCTAAAGCGATAGGAGGCCTTGAAAGCATGCTTTTGTGTCACGCGAGATTTCGACTAGGCCAAGGAGTTAATAAGCTTTCGTCTCCTCGGTTAAAGAGAGGATGTTACTTTGATATTCGTGATTTCACTTCACTCTCACTGCCAATGTTTACCTGGGCCTCTTCAAACACATGCTACATTGGATTCACAGGGTTGCTCTGGCGGCACTTAAACTTGCGCCAACTTGGCGAAATTTTAATTTATTACAGTCATGAATTTAGTCATAGAAAAGTTTGCTACAATTTTGCTAGGAAATTGAGATGGTTATTTTAATAGAGTTAATCTTTGTTACTAATGATAAAAAGTATTTTTTAAATTCAGTTTTTTTTTAAAACTTACATAATTAATTTTTTAAAAAAAATTTCAAATTATTCACTTTGAAGTCAAAGTCCTTATGCGAGAGGCGGGTTGAGTTGTTCTGGTAGGTTTTACACCAACTCCCACTTGAAGGGTTGGGGATTCATCACATATATATTATGTTATGCATTTAATATTTAATTATCAGAGAGATTAAATTTTTAATATGTGTGATAAAAAAATTACATGTAATTTATTAACTTTGCCTTGAACCAAAATTTCTATTAAATCCTTCGCCAAAAAAATACAAATGACAAAAACTTTAGATACATTGAAAAGTTGTCAAACCTAAAATTCAAATTCTTCTCATTTCTAGAAATATGTGTGTGAAAAATGACACTAGATCTCAAAAGTTTTTGACATCAGCATTATTTTAAGCCTTTATTCAACTTCGGAATATCTCCTAAAATAACTTTAAGGTGAAAGTAATGTTTCGACTTTTTTTTTGTCTCCCTTTCTTTTACTTTATATTCTAATTTACTTTCAAACACACTAAGTAATATTTAATATATTTTTCTTACATCATATTATGGGATAACACTTTCAGGTTTTGATACATTGAAAAATTCAAGAAATTTGTATCCATCGAGAACTGGGCTTATGAAATGTTTTCAAAAGAGTTAAATCACTATAATAATACAGAGGGAGGGGAAATTACCGTAAGCAAAATATTTATTTAAAATTGTAACCAGCACGTTTTTATAATTGAAGAATTTCTATTGAATATTTAACACGCTTTCCGTTAATAACTTTTCTTGTGTGAATTCAAGTATTAAAAAATTATTTTAAGGGGAAAATAATCAGATGTAATGGATTTTTTTCATTTTGAAACTTTAAACCATTAAGGTTGTTCTTCGGCCCGTGTTTTTTTGAAAAAGCGTGTAAATGGAAAAATTTATGATATTTAGTGTCCCCTTTTAAAAAATGTATAAAAATTTTTTGGACTTTTAAAAAAAAATTATTTAAATAAATTTTTTTTAAAAATTCTTTGAATAACCCAAATGTTCTCCTTTTATAAAAAATGCTTCTATTGATTAATATTTTTCGGGTCAACGAAGCTTGAACCCTTTTTTAAAACGAGAAAAAAATTTTTTTAAAAAAATCCCCAAAAATTTTCAAAGGTTTTTAATTGAAAAAAGGGGAATTTTAAAACATATTATTTAAAGGTTTGAAATCGGAAAAAAATTTTCAAAAACATTGTTAAAAAAAATTGAAAAAAAAGGGGGCCCTTAGGTTTAAAATTTTTTTGTCATAATGTCCTTAAAATTTTTAAATACATTAAAGCATAAAAAAATATACGTTTATGCGCTTTTAAAATATGGCCCCAAGTATGGTCTTAAAAAACCTACATTACAGCAGAATTTTAAAACACCTGTGTCTGTTTCCACGCGGTTAGAAATTAAATGGGAATACTGTTTCACAGTATTTCTTTTTCATTTTTTATTTTTAGAGATATAATATGCCTACATCAACGAATATTTCAAATTAAAGAAAAAATAAATAAATAAAAAGTTAAGAATTTTAATGAAATTATAGGTAACTACTGATATAAATTGTATATTTTTTTTCAGAAGTTTATAGCCAACGGGATTGGAAGGAAAAAAATTATTTTTTAAATAAGAAATGTTCATTATTTTTTTTTCCAACACAAAGCTGTTTTTTCCCCTCACTGCATAATTAATTCCATTATGAACAAATTTCTGCGTTAAGAAGATAATAAAACAGCAAGAATTAAAGTATTATCTTAGAAAATATTTCTTTCCCAAAAGTTCTTATTTCACTATTTTTTATTAAAATTTTAAAAATTTATAAAAATAGAAAAAAAAATTTTTAAAATCATCATTTTTATTAAAAGTTTTTTGAACATAAAGCAATGGTTACAAAAAACTCATAAATTTACCATTTAAAAGAAAATAAAGAATTTTAAAATTTTAATTTGAATTTTATTTTTTTTTTTTGAAAGAACAAAAATGACGACGAAATAGAATATTGGGAATCCATTTACTTTCTGCTTTTTAAAAAGAAAAAAAAATCACGAATGAATTTTTTGATGTTTCATAATTTTTTTTTTTTGTAATTCAAAATTTTTTAAAAAAGGATTCTCTTTAAAATAATTTTGGAAACATGTTTTGAAATTTTCATTTTTCATTGTCACAATTTTTTATCACAATTTTTTTTTTAACTAAATTTTAAACGACTTTTTTATTTCAATAACAGCACAGCTATTTTTGAACCTTTGGGTTTTTGGGCGAATACTCGAATTCTAGGACACTGTCGTGTTCTACCCCCTTACAAGGCACCGAAAAAGATACAACGGGAGGCGAAAACGTTAGGGTAATTTCATTAAAAGGGAGGGTGTCAACACGGGGGCCATCCCCGGGGCACGTCACACCTCCCGGACTTTTTTGAGGGGGACCCCGCCCCCCTGGGCGCTGCGTCAGTCCCAAACTTTTCGAGGTCTCCGGGCCCCCCTTGATTAAAACGATCTTGTTTTTCGGTGGCGGTATAACTGATTGAGGTGGATAAAGTCAGGGATGGGGGAAAAAAAGTCGTCGAGTAGCCCTCCCCCTTTTTTAAAAGGGCCACCTTTTAGGAGATTTTTTTGTTGCATCAATGTTATGAGGGTGAATATCAGAAGTGAAGTTATGCTCTTCGAATGAGTGTACTATTATGAACAAAGTACTAATACTATTTTAGTTACAAGAGTTAAAAAAAATTTTTTTATTATTGTTTGATTTAAATATAAATCTTCATCTTAATAAGATAAATGCTTTTTAAAATTGATTTAATGGCTTTTGTTTTTATTAGAGCAATTTAATTTTCATAGAAAAAATAATTTTTGGAAAAAAATTTGGAAAAACTATGACAATACATTCCAAAACTGTAATTTGTTTTATTAAAAAAAAAAAACTCTTTACTTTTACCCTAAGAATTCTAAAAATCGTTTTATTCATGCATTTTTTCTTCAATGTTTTTTCATTCGCGTCACTGTCAAAAGTCGATTGGTATGATATACAGTTCTGTATGAAAGATACGAATAGAGAGTGAATAAGTTATTATTTAGTTAAAAATTACACCTTAAATTTAATTTGCTGGTTACAAAAAATTTAGTTATGATTATACTAATATAGTGACGTATGGAATAAAAAAAATTTAAAAAAAAAAACTATGGGGAAAAAAAAAAATTTTTTTTAGGAGGAATTCAACAATATTTGAATGAATAAAAACTAGTATAAGTACAATTTCATGTCTTTTTTTGTAACTTTAAATATTGTTTTCCTTCAAAAGGGGGTTTTTGAAAACCCATTTATACTTGTTAAAATGGTTTATTGTGTGCACATTTTCTTTTAGCCACTTAAGTTTCTTTTTTCTGTCATAGTATGTAAAAAAATAAGCATATTTTTATAAACATTTTTAAGATGAAAACAGTTATATAAACTCAAATCAACAGTCAGAAATGTTGTAAATATTAAATTTAAAGGGTTATGCTAATTTTTATTTTCATTGAAAAAACATATTTTTTTCTTAAAGTTGGTTTTTTTCCGAAGAAGTAAGCGAGCTCAAAAGAACACTTAACAAAAATGTATATTAGATTTTAAAAGATAATATTGTACTTACAGTTAATTATTTTCTTAAAATTCTGTTTTTGTGTGGTAAATTTTTAAACAGGGAGACAAGCATAGTCCAATATCGTAATCGAGACAAAAAAAATATCGTGTTTCTTTTTTCACTCGTTTTTCAAAATAGTTTCTTTTAGAACAACACACAAAACATTGACTTGTTGGTCCAATTTTTTGTAGGTGGGAGGAATCACTTCTAAAAACTTTTTTTTTGTGCCAATCGTAAGGGACTGGGCAAAATTCCTGGTCGTCCATCCTTTTTTCTCATTTACCGCCCCATGTCTTTCTATAAGGCGATATATAATATCAAGCCCAAAATTCAAATGAGATAATTTTCCTCCCAGTTTCTAAAATATAACGAAAGCATTCCACAATGATGTATCTAAAAGATGGAAGAATATTTTTTTTGTATTATTTATTACCTCTTTTTTTTGTAATTGGGTAATTTGTGGGATGCTGATCCCTTCTTTCCCACAAAAGTTCAATAACAAGCTTTTATTAATTCCAGAATCATTTACAGAAGTTTTAGACTCTCTACCTGAGTCAATATCGGACTTATTTTCTCTATTATGAGCCTCTCATAATCACTCCCTTTTCTTCTATTTTAAGCTCCAAATTTAAAAGAAACAGCGTTCGTAGTTTGCGGTACCGCCTTTCCTAGTTTAAAAGAATGCAGTAAAACCTAACCTTAAAACCGGTTTAGACATTTTTTTGTAATTCTAACTTTACTCGACTGTTAGAGACATCTGGTAGAAACACTGCACACTAAACGAGCAAAAAATACAGGCAAATCAGAAGATTAGAGTAGAAGAAAGTGTTGCACGAGCACTGATCGGGCAAATCAGGAAAGTGCCGTTTCAAGTGCCCGAGCGGCGCTCAGGCGAAAGAGAGAAACGGTTAAACTTGCAACTTAAAATAATTTGATTAATTTCAATGAAGAATTATAAAAATGTAACACCTCCTCAAAAATATTTTTTTCAAAGAAAAAATTAATGATTGCAGACATACTGCCGCACAATATTCCATCATCACTTGGGAAGCCAGAATAATAATATAAAAAATACGGGAAACCAAATTTAAGAATTCAAAATAATCCTTGAATCTATATGAAACTAGTATAAATTTACAAATTTCTGCAATTCTTTTCTTGTTACTTTCAATGCTGTTTTCTTGCTAAAACAGTATGCTTGCAGGAAAGCCGACTAGTACTTTGTTGTGTATAAAAAAACGTGATTTTAATACGTGAAATCATTTTTTTTTATGTGTTCCTCTTCCTAAAACACTGTGTATTCGTATGCCTGAGGTGAAAATATAGCAACAGACACATAATATCGAAAAGAAATGTAGAAACATTTAATATCTGGAAGAAATATATTACATAAGTGTAATTTTTTTTTACATTTGTATTTTTTCATGCAAATTTTTATTGAAACAGTCACTTTTTTATGTATTTTAAAAAAAAGTAACTAAAACTGATTCATATTATAAATTAAAACTTTCATAGTTGCATTTTAATTATTAAGATGACTGACTACGTACAAAACCGTGATTTTGAAAAAGCTTATAAATGAATGCAATATTTATTGTCAGCTGAATTAGAATATACATATAAAATTGTTTCAAAAGTATTATTATAAGAAAAATTATTTAATTACAATTTATGGCAATAAAGGAAGAAAGAATGACAAAATTTTCAAAACGTTCTCCATTTATGAAAAATGCTTCTATAATAATACAATGCTTTTCCTGAGCTGAACTAGAATATTTGAAAAATTATATTTTCAAAGACATGACGTATTGAAATAATAACGAGTATTTTTCTTAAAATTTCTCAACTTTGAAATAGTAAAATATGAATAAATAAATTTTTAAATTATG
This sequence comes from Trichonephila inaurata madagascariensis, assembly GCA_019973955.1. NCBI lineage: Eukaryota > Metazoa > Arthropoda > Arachnida > Araneae > Nephilidae > Trichonephila > Trichonephila inaurata. The sequence goes on from BMAV01011955.1 coordinate 6,105, forward strand.
CATTTCAAAAATACTGGTTCAGGTTCTGTACATACAGCTATATACAGAGAAAATATAGAAACTTTTTAATGAAAAGAGAATGTTTTGTAATTATGTTATTTTTTCCTTCATTTTTCGCTTTAAAATTCGCATTTAAATAATTGTTTCTTGTAATAATATTCTTAACAGTTTTATATGTGTATTCTAATACAATGTTTCTTAATATAAGGATCACGTGACTTGCAGCTGGGGTCGTCATAAATTCTAGGATTTTTGATATATCTTTTTGCATAAAACAATTTCACTATTAACAAATAATTTAACACATTGTACTGAAATATAGTCAAGATAAGAAAATACATACAACAAATAACTTTTGACTTAAATTATAATAAACCCATTTATTTTATTTGTTTCACACGCATTGCTGTTATTTCGTCAAAGGCTCTGCATATACAAGGCTCGAGTGTTTTACTAAAGCATGTATACATTTACCATGTAATCACACACACACACACATAAAAAAACTTATTGTGGATATTTATTACTACAAAACAATAATATACTTTAAATAAAATGCATACAGAAGTACCCCAGGGTGTGAAAACTTTGCGCAATGCTTATGGGGTAGCACAAAATATTTGTACAAAAAATGGGGTTGCCACCCCCAAAAGTTTAAAAACCTCTATACTAATTTGAAAAAAACCCAGCCTACACGGTTTTAAAATCACGGTTTCGAACGTAGACAGCCATTTTAAATATCATTCGTTTCATAATCGAGGAAAACATATTTACACAGTACGCCTGTGCTTCTCAAACTTTCAATGCTTGCGACCCAATTTTGAATCATTACTTTCATCGCGCCTTTCCTCCGTATAATAACGATATATAGAATGTAATAACAATGTACTATAACGTAAGGCTACAATACGACCCTAATTATAAATCGCACAAATTAACAAGATATTATTAAATTTTATATATAATTTTGTGTATATGACAAGCGCATGGAAGTCACTAATAAGTTTTAAACCCGTTTTTAACTTACTCTTGATAACTTAATTGTCAAATACATTGTATTGAAACATTTATAAGTATATTACATCGATATAAATGTGTCAAAATGTATATAAATATATTTTTTATTGCTTCTTTTTAGTAAATTGATAATTTTTAAAAATAATCTTCTATTTTCAACTTTTCGATATCCTTGTGCCCCTCACGTGGGGTTGTCACGCCCCCCCCCCAAGGGGACGCGTCCCCACAGTTTGAGAATGAAGACTAATGAATCTACTGACAAGATGGTAAAAATGAATATAACTGAACTATGTTATACAAAGATATAAGAAGTATGAAATCATACTAGAATCAGATCATGTGAAGCAGGATCATGGCAATTTACGAAAGTAGTTAAACACTCAAATAATGAATCAAGTCGTCTCAGGTACGAATGGATAAACCGTATCAGTTTAACTCGCTTAAAGAGAAAACGATTCTATTAGAACCCTATTTCTCATCACTCGCTGGGAGGTACCACTCCCCTCAGCAATCGATCCCCGACATGTTTGCAAAGCATAGCAGAACTGCAGTGTAAACAACGAACGACGTCCGAACCCAGATCGGAGAGCGCTTAATAGGCTCTGTGTGGTCAGAAACCCCCCTACATTGCATCATCGATGACCCTCATGATGGACGACCGAACACGAGGTTAATGGCGGGGGACCTTAGGTCAACACTGACCAACCGCAGGCACGTGACCCAGAACCCTTTGGAACACGTGTTTTGAGGCGGATTGCGGCGTTTAACCGAGAGGGGTCGGCACGCAAGTGGGAATAGCATCCAGTTCAATTAAAAATGGCCAGGCTGGACCTCTGTGTGGATGACCAAGTGGTTGAATGAATGGTGTACTTGTCAAGGAGCTGATGGATGTGTTGTGTGCATTTAAGTAATGGGATTTTTGTAAGCTGTTAGGAAAGCCTGGGAGATGAGCGAATTGAGTGAAAATATTTAAAATGAACAACATAGAGGCAGGTATAGTTTAAGTTTTGGCAAAAAAAGGAGTTTTATTTTCCATGTTGTGTTTAAAAAGGAATCGCGTGTTGTTAAAGTTTTGGTAAATAGCTTTTTAAAAATCTTTAGTGTGCGAATATAATTTATGTATTTAAAACATTAAGTATACACAGACGACTAAAAAGTTGAAGAACTAGAGAGAAAAACAGTTACAGGGTTGTCGTATAAATGACATTAAAACGGTCTAAACAAAAAGAGAAAAATTAAGCTGTTTATTTCTTAAAAATAAATTATGAAATTGTTATTATAGATGTTAATCCCCGATAGTTCTATCACCATGGAAATTTTCTACAGCCGATTGGATAAACTGAGTGTCAAAGAAAACACATTATTCAGTTCATTCAAGAAAACTGAACTGATAATACTTACAATAAAGTTACATCAAGAAATTCTTTTGAAAAATACAGATTTGTTGAAAACTTCTTGTTTTAACTCGTCTAACCGTTGTCAAAACGTATTCAATGTGTGTGTATCAAATACGTGCGTCAATACATGAATTTATAGACCTTTTTTCGTTTCTATTCCTCCAAATTAGGGATTTTTTTGTATTTCATTACTATTTTTGCGTTTTTATAGCTAAGCTGTAAGCCAGATCAAAGTTCCTAATAAATATCCCTTTATAATTATTGTTTGTGTGTTGAATTAGAAAAAAAGTAATTACTTGATTATAAATGATAAAATAGAGCATAAGTGTGTGTGTGTGTTTCATATTTAGCATCTTATTAAACTGAGCGGCTTTATTATAAACATTTTCAAGAAAAAATTTTTAACTTGTTTGTGAAGTACTTATAACGTATCAAATAAATAAAAGTAGAAAGAGAGAGAGAGAGAGCTTGGATCACAGAGGAAAAGGCATCTTATTAAAATACTGTTTGTTTTTCTCTGAGAGATATATTCTCATTTATTTTTTAAAGACGTCTTTTAGATATCCCATCTTTTGTTCCATACAATTGGTTGTTCAAATCTTTTCATTTAAATCGGTATTCAATTACATCGTAGAAAATTTGGCTAATGTGAGTGCACCAACCACAATACCATTAAGTTAATTAAATTTAATTAATGAATTTATTTGAAAAAAAAAACTGTAAAAACATCAAGTGTCCTCCACTGCAAGTTTTAAAAAATGTATTTGAACTTCAGTAGATGAATCAAAAGTACTTTAGTAACGATTGAAAATCTGAACAAGATATATATATATATATACATATAAATATTATTTTATTTTATTATACTATTTATAAATAAATATAAACATATATAGGGAGAGTTTGAACTAATAGTAAGAATTGAGAAAGAAGGTGAGAGTTTTCGCATTGTAGGTAACAACAAACCAAGAACAACAAAATCATAAGAAATAGAAAACTGTCTTCATCCATATATGGTGTCGAAGTTCATTTTTCGAGGTGTAGAATTGGTCTCTCTGAATGGTTTCCTTTGCATCCGGCTAATATGAACATATTTTTTCAAAAATTAACTACGAAAAGGCAGAATAGCGTTCTTCTAAAAGAATCTAATTTTAATCTGTTTGTGTTGACATTTTTTCCCCTTAAATAAATCCAAATAAATTTTTGGTTGGAGCACAAAATTATTGGTAGATGTCAAACTGTGCTATTTTAACTCCTTAAGCTGTTTGCTCGTACAACGTAGGGGCTACCAAAAGTTGGCCGCAACTGGTTTGCCCGTACGTTGTACGGGAACCGATATTTCCTTTCTTTCTTTGATTTGAGCTTATTTTTAATTCTTTTGCTGTACTATTTAGTGCTAGTATTTTGAAAAGCTGATGTAGTTTATCAGTGGCACTGAAATGCTTTTAATCTGGCATTAATATGCATAAAAAATTAATTTGCATAATTTATTCTATTTCACATTTAAGGCAAGTTGAAGGCATACGAGAGAATAGACTTAGTAATCCTTAAATATGAACAATAAAGCAAAAAACATTTTAAAATGGTAAAAAAAAAAAATGGTACTTAATAATATCAACTCCAACTTCACACCACCCAAGGATTTTGACATCCATTTAAATTTAACCTTTATTATTCATTATTCGCGCGCGATACGTTGGATGTTTATAGTTATAACTAGAAGGACAGTCAGTTTAACAAACAAAACACACACTCTCTCTTTATTATTGTTATTACTATTATACTCAAGAAATCTTTCAGGAAAGATTTTGCTGGAAGATTTCTTTGAACAATCGGATGAATTTTTTATGTGTGTGTGTGTGACAGCGACCTGATTAGATCACGGAACTTTTCAAATCGATTTAAATACGATAAGAAAGGTCCAATGGTTGATGAAGAAATAAGTTAGGCATTTGTTCAAGACTTTTAATTTAATATTTCGTTATATGTAGGAACTAATTAGCACCTGATTCCCGGAAATAAGAGATATTCGAATAAATATTCTAATTATCAGGAAATTATCGTGGGTGAGTGTTTATTTACGTCACCATATAAAGCAAGGGCTATTGGTTACAGACCTCGTAATTTTGATCCACAGTCAAGTGCCGAGGACGATACCTGAACTGACAGCCCTTCTCCAAATTAACACACCACGTTAACGGGAGGACTTTAACCCTTTATCGACCGATGGTATTTATAAGTACCACTCACTTTCAAATAACATAGAATAATCAATTTTACGAATATTCTGACGATACTTAGCAGGAATATTCTTTGAAATCCACTCTTTCAAGATATATGGCAGCATTGGTTTATGATGAGTATTTTAGCGGGGAAGGTGAATAGTTTTATAGCAGAAATTGCGTTTTCAGCGGATTGCAAAGATTGTCATTTTTGTCCCGAAAAAATAGTTAATGTCAAAATTTAAGTGTTTATTTTTATTCAATGTTAATGGGGACCTTACAAAACGATTTGACTCAAATATTGCATAGAAAAAACTGCAGTAAATCATAATGCGGTAGATAAAGTGTTCAGGTGCATCTGCTCCTCTACGTGGTGGATCTTTAGTGGAATTAGGGCTCGAACTCATGACACGTTAGCCACGAGTTCATGACCAAGATCCACTTGGTTCCTGTGGCTTAAATTGTCGTGAGAGCATGTGTTCGATATTTGACTGGTTTTCTTGAATCTCGTGACCTTTCTTTCAAAGTGTTGCTGCTATTATAAACGTGAGTGATTGAGAGCTATATTAATGACGCTCTATAAAACAACATAAAGGCTATGGGGAAGGACTTCGATATTTTGAATCTCGGTCCAGTGACGTGAATGACACCGGAGACAACACACATCTCTCCAAACTACCACACTACGCCAACGAGTGGACTTTGAGCTCAACTAACTTAATGTGCATCAGCCCTTCTATTCAGTAGATCTTTAGTGGCATCACAGGACTCGAGCCTTCGACACGATGACCACGAGTTCGTGTGGAGGAAAATGTACTTTAAGGAGGTTGAGTGAGTGGATATTAACATAGCACTATTCAGCTACTCGAGGGCTTTTGGCGATGGACCTCGTCATTTTGAATTATGGTCAAGGGACGAGGATGATACCTGAGCTGTCAACCCCTCTCCTAAATACCCCACCACACCAACGGGAGGACATTTGAGTTTCGATATATTTAACGTGCATCGCTCCCTACATGGGGGTCTTCAGCGCTACTAGACTTGAACTCATGACACGCCGGCCACGAGTTTGTTTCCTTGACCACTAAGCTACCCTGCCACGTATTTTGAGGAAATGTAGGAGAAAAAGGTATTTTAAGAGAAGTTTTAGAAATAATGTACAAACTATGGTAAACTTTCTGCAACAAAATTCAGGATATATTTCGTACAGTATCACTCTAAATGGCGTACGAGTAACTGGAAGGGTTTTACATTTTTAATTCCTCTGAATATGATTCTGATCCTTATTAACACACTTTACACACTCTGAAATATCTTTTCATTACATTTTGTATTCCATCGGTTTTTCCTTCTGTTTCTATCGACATCCCGAACGATCCTAGCGAAAAACGGAAAGAGAAAAGAGAAAGCGGAGCTATATCCCTTAATCAAAAGCCTAAGCCCAGAGGAAGTCTAGTTATCCCCAAACTTCAATTTGTACATTTTCCTTCATTAAGCCCAGCAAAAATACCAGCGTGTGTGCAAAAATTCGGTTACGCTCTTGATACCGAGGGGGGACGTTTCAAAACGCAGAAATTGCTTTCGAAAAACGTCATCAGGCTTCGGAAATCTAATTTCCGCCGCTGCGGGTCGGGTGGCGATGATGACGATAATGCACTTACCCATTAACAAGGCACCAATGATTACATTAGGAGAGCTCTCCTTTCATCCGCTGGGTCCCCGGAGATCAAGAATAATAAGCGCGCATTTTTATGGCGGATATTTCTCCGGTTGTGCGAATTTTGTAATTAAACGGTTATCGACGACGAAGGTGCAGTGCAGATTCCGGGGTCGGAGAGAGGTGTGTGTTTATCTGTGAAAAGTGAAATTTGGGAATGGTAGAGTGGGAGTGTGGAGTAATTATACTTTTAACAGGGTCGTTCTCTCCATTTGTGTTTTGTTTTTAGCTTACGCTTTGTGTGAGGCGAATTAAAGTTGAAAATGATTTTGTGTTCTCAGGTAATGACACGTGTTTAGGAATATGTAGAGATGCAGAATTTTTTTCTTAAAAAATTAATGGCATGATAACAACAAATAAAGTTTATTCTTAGTAAACAGATTTAAGAAAAAAGAAAGGAGGAAAAAAGATGTAAGAAAATTTGCGCCAATTCCCTTTTTACCTACTTTAAAGGACAAAAAGTCGTCCATCTGGTATAGTGGTTAGCGACGCTGACTGCTATGCCGTTAAGCTTGGGTTCGAATCCCGCAAGAAGACATGAATGTTTGTAAATGCATAGTGCCTTCGCGGCATGGGGGTACTTTAAATAGCCGTCTATCCGCAAGTCCTCTCGCGAGGTTGGTGAAAAGGGAAGACAGGTGGGAGGTCCCTGACACCCCCTGGGAGTTATCCCTCAAAATTGGGGTGAAACCGAGCCAAATCGTTCTGTCACCTGTATGATGCTCAAAGCTACGGATAACGACAGGCGTCACTTTGCTATGATAAATTTCATGGGCCTTGATATGGCTTTTGCCGATCAGGTGGCATTAGTAACAACAACAACAGCAAAGTACAAAAATTACGAGGTAGGATTCAAAAGTTCCCGGACTGAGTTTATGATGTGGAAAATTTTTGCAGTAGAGCGACTACGATAACATTTCTGTAGCATTGCTTTCTTTCCCTTTTCTGAAAAAAGCTTACTCCAAATCACGTGATCGGTGGCTCGCCATGACGTCTTATTTTGTATTTCATGCATTTAGTCGTCGGCGATTAGAAAAAATTGCGTTTGTTGAGCAGATAATGAATACTAAATTTTATGTTCATTTGAAAAAAAAGCGCTGCGTAACTTAAAAATTTTTTTAAAGAATGTTGGGCTATGATTTATTACCCGAACGCAAGTTTTAAATGGCAGAAGGCAAAGAAAGTGTCGAAGATGCCCAAAAGCTCTGGACAAAACCCTTTCAAAAACTCAAAAAGGTTTTTGGGGGTGGTACGTAAGAACAGGTTTCAAACAATTGCAAATTCATTTGGGATATCCTCAGCCAGATGTCAATGGATACTGAAGGAGAATCTTAACACGCATAGGGGTGACAACAGATCGCCCCCCTTTCGAAGACCAACCCAGATGAATTAAATGGCTTCTCTGGCTAAATTTAAAAGGACAAAAAGGATTTCAAAAGGGGAAAATTACAAAGGCAAGGTTTTTGTAAAAAGGTTTTTTAAAAGGGGGGGAAAATTTTCAACAGTTTAACTTGTAATATTTTTTAAGTTTATAGACTCAGTCCGGGAACTTTGAATCATACTATAATACATAAAAATGTGTCCCAATATTAAAATAACTCAAAGAGATTTTGTTTTCCAAAAAAGGGGGGAAAAAAGTGCTCCCCTCACTTATCACGAGATCTCCGAAACTATTAAGCCGCATTCACACCAAGGCAGCCAGCGTCGAGCGCTGAGCGTCTACCCAAACGCTCAATGTGCGGCCCCGGGTTTTTAAGTCCCCCGATTATGGCTCATTGCTCTAAAAAATTATATATTTATGGCAAAAAACAAAAAATAAATTTTGATTTTTTTTTGTTATGTATGGGGCTTTTTTTTTTGTTTCTGATTATTTTCCCTTAAAAAATGGTCGCTAAAATTGTTGTCTATTATCACAAATTTTTTCTATCTTTCTAACTTGCAAAAAAAAATATTCAAAAAAATAGGTTTTCCAATGATTGGGAAGTTGACTTTTCAAAGGGGGAATGACAAGCATGATTCAAATTTTTTTGATTTTTCACGAAAGTGTATTTAAAAAAATACCAATCAGGGAATCGTTCAAGGACATTTTTTCAAGTTTTCTCAATATGATAAATGGCCTTGAATAATCTTTGCGCAGAAAAAAGTGTTTTGGCGTGGTAATGTCACGTGGAAAAAGGTTCCTTTTTAATTTGTCATTTTGGGGGAAACCGTTAACTGATGCAAAATTTTGAAAAATTGGTACTAAAATCTTCTAATTTGGGAAAATTCAGTGAAAAAAAAACAAACAAATATAAATAAATAAAAATAAATAAATAAATAAAAAAAAATAAAAATTTTAAAAAAAAAATAGGAGTTTTAATATTTTTGATAATTTTATATTTTAAAATTTTTATTTATTCGCATATTAAAACCCACCCCCCTCTTTCCTCCTTGATCCTCATTTGGGCCCCAAAATACCCATGAAAATTGGGGGCCCGTGCAACAATGTTTGGGGCCCCGGCAAAAAAAAGGTTGATCCCCTGGGTCTAGTCAATCTGACCTCTCTCGGGCGAGATAAGTATCTGGCGCGGGGCCTAAATCGACGCTACCCTTGGTGGGGAACCGGTTTTAAAATCCAAACGGGGCCATTGCGGGTGGGGGTTTTGGGGAACTGGGAGTTATAGAAAAAAAGGGTTTTTTGACATTAACCCCCAATTTTTTAGGTTTGGTAAGCTTTTTTTTTTGCTCTGGAAAAAGTTCTCAAGTGCGGAAATAAATCTACTTAAAGGTTGCGGGGAGACAAAAAAAAAACCCAGTTTTGATAAAAATTTGAAATTTGGCAAAGTTTTCTTTTTTGGTTGAGATCCAAAAAAGCGGTTTTTGCGTAATTGACTCCGAATAGGGGAGAAAAATATTCTTCCTTTTAAAAAAAAATCTGTCAATCAAAGGAAAGGGGTACATAAATTTTTTTGAAAATCGAAAGTTTATGTAAATTTAAAAAATCAATGACTTGAAAACAGTGTATAAAATCTCAATCTGAAAACCCCCGGGATGGATGGGCTGGGTGGTAATACATATACTTGATGTAGAGTGTCCGAAAAAAATTTAAAACAAATATAAAATCTAGAATATATCCCAAAAATTTATAGGGAAAGCGCTTAGCATTCCGATATGGAAGACGATATTATAACATATTTTATATACATTAAAAATAGTTAAATTTATAGAAGATTATTAAGATAATATATATAATTTTCTCTCAACACACTGTTTATAAAGAAAAATACATTAATATTGCCTTTTGTTTAGTTCGAGTCCTACTTTTTACCATCAGTTTTGGTCCCAGTAGCCAAGTTGTAATGATCGCGAAATTGTGACCGGCGTTGTCGTATCCCCGTTCATTCTAGCCTTCCTGGTGGCCCGGGTCCAGTGGATGGATGGACCCCGCCTTTTCACGGGGGAGCCCCCTACCACTAAAGACCCCTTTGGGGGGGCATGCGTTAAATCTTAGAGCTGAAACGTCCCCCCGGGGGTTGGGAGTTGGAGGGGGGGCCGCTCAGGTGTCTCACGTCACTTGACCTGGGTTTAAAAATTTCGTGGTTCGACAAAAACCCCCGTTAGCTGAACAGTGCGACGTTAATATTCAAAAATCAATCAATCAATCTGCCTTCTGAAGATCATAATGTAAGCGGGTGTAAAATCGCGGCCCACAAGAACATTTTTTCGGCCGCCCAAAACATCGCCCCAGTAATATGTAATAAAATATAAAATTTTCCCCCAAATAAAAAGGATAGTGGCAGAAGAATTCCCAAATCTGGGAATAAAATACATTTTTTTTGTTCTTTTTACATAGGTTTATTACAATGCATTTTCGAAAAAAACCCGGTTTCTATATTATCGATTTTTTTGGGGAAAACCTAAAGTTAAACCTTTTTCTTTGGCCCAAGTTGCGAGCAGTTTGACACCTTTGGGGTGGGAAGAATGGTGAAAAATTTCGCATTCTATTCGCCCCTCGGGGCTCTTTAATACCTTTTAATTCGAACCATTTAAAAAGGGGGAGGGGAGCTGGGATTCTCTTTTAAAGGGGGGACTTTGAACCTCGACGGTCAAATCCCCACCGTCGGGTTATCACCCCTTTGGGTCGAAATCATGCGCCACGGGGTCCGTTACTAGGCTCCCCCCCCTGTGAGAAGAGGTAATACACGATAGATCTGCCGAGGTTTAAAGTCCTTCAATTGGAGAGGAGGGGGATGCCACCTCAAGTGTCAAACTCTCCTTTTAAATTCAGGGTTTTTCACTTTTCCCCCGTGTTGCCTTATAGTGCGATTTAAATTAAAATAAACGCCGTGGAAATGCAGTTTTAAAAGCTCTGTTTAATTTTAAACCCTTTTTCTTTGGTATCCGTACTTGGGAAATGGGATTTCAAAAGGCCTAAAATAATTGTCATGATTTAAGATTCCCTTTGATTAGAATACATGGGGAAATTCTTTTGGACATTTTCAAAAAAATTATTTAAATACAATATTTTGGCCAAAAAAAACTGAGAATAACCTTTTTCAAAATGTTCTCCTTTTTTGGAAAAAAGCTTCTACTATAAAAATATTTTCCTGCTATAGCTCAGACCTCTTTCCCGAGGCTCAACTAAATTTTTAAAACGTTAATTTTTTAGAGTTACCACCTTTTAAATAAATTTTTTTTTTTTCTTAAAATTGCTCCCCCCTGTGTTGTAAAAAAAGGAAAACCCCCCTTCCCAAATTTATTTTCAAAAAATTCTAGTTGGCCTTCACAAAAAATCAGCTTTGGGGTATTTTATAATAACATTTTTTTTCAAAAAAAAACATTTGGAAAAAAAAATTCAAATTTTTTGCCAAAAATTTATTTTTTTTTTCAAAACCAAAACAATTTTTTAAATTTTATTTAAACTAAGTGACACTAAATATCCGAAAAATTTTCCATTTATGCTTTTTAAAATCAGGTTCCGCTAGTGGGGGAAAAAAATTTTATAATCCTTTGAACTGGATCTGTTTTGCTTTATTGTTCTATATTCAAAAAATTTTGTTTTGCACTTTGCGGTTTGTTTTCTGTTATCAAAAGTGTTGTGTTGCAAATTAAAAATTCGGGTTATGGCAGACCCAATTTCTCCTTCGAGTGCTAACTATTAGGCCTGTTTTACAAGTGCTCTGAATTTTTTAAATTGGAACAATTTGTACATTTCAATACGAATTATATGAATTTACAATTGCAAGACTTATTTTAATTTGTAAAATTTTATATAAATGTTATAAAATGTAACATAATATTTCTCGTGTGAATATATTGGAAAATAAATTTGATACTGATTATTCAGTCTTATAAGCGGACAGCGTAGGATCATTTTAAAGTGCATATTACTCTCATCCGAAAGATAAAATAAAATATAAAGCATTAAAAAATAACGTACTTGAAGAGCTTTTGCACGTGTTTTGGAGAAGTTTTATCAAAAAGAGAGAGATTTAATCTTTAAAATGGAAATCTTGCGTGCTAATATCTGCTTTCACCGGCATTGAACTTAAATTTTCAAAAATATATTATTGCAATGAAATTTTCTCATAAATTTTTATTAAAATTTGTTCAAAAACGTTTTAAATTAAATATTTTTATCAATAGATTTTTTCATATGTTACTTTAATTATACGTAATCAGGAGTTAAAAGAGATGACTGAAAATAAGTTCAAATTAATTAGGAAGCCTTCACTTTTTGTGTGTCACAAAACCACAAATTATTTTAATTTTAATTTATCTTCCTGCTTAGATTTCTTTGAAGTTACGCAATTTATATATAGACACAGTTTTCACACACAACACACACACACACACACACACACACACACACACACACACACACACACACACACACACACACACACACACACACAATTGTTATCACGTAGTATTTATTTATGTAATTTTTCTTTCCTTTCCACGTAAAAGTTTTTGGGTTTTGTTATAACTGCTTTAGAGTTTTCAGCAAAAATACATTTAAAAGGACTTTAAAATGCTTTTTTAAAAAAATATTTTGTATTTTAAATGAGTTAAGTTCGTGGGGATTCTTTATGCTTGCAATATCTTTTAAAAGCTTCTTTACATTTATTGTATCGTACATGTACAAAGACCAAAATATTTTTTTAAGCGGGGAAAGGGGGAA
>BMAV01011956.1:23523-33692 GCA_019973955.1 Trichonephila inaurata madagascariensis
TTTTTTTTCCTTTTGAAATTGTGTGTTTTGATATACCGGCCATATATCATTATTCACTATTTCTCGAAATTTTCCTTATCTAAATTTAAAATTAATTTAATAACTTGAAGCTTATTTTTGGATATTATACAGTGGATAAGGTAGAATACAATCATTATAATTTTGTATATGTCTTGAAACATTAAGAGGACAAACGTGTTCAGTTTGATATGTACACCTCTTATTGTTTTCTTAGTAGCCTCCCTGAACATCTGTGACTTGATCACGCAGATTTCTCAGAGAGATGTGTTCAAATATATGTAGTGTGATACAGTTTATATTAATGAATAAGTGATGTAAGAGAAAGTAAAGAATTTTCTCTATGAAACGAATACTCAGACATTTACGGAAAGATTCAAAATATTGTATGCGATATTGTTAGGTTACAGTGAATATTGTGAAAATTTTACATAAATACTAAAGGCGATGATAGAAGAGAGTCCACATTTCCGACTCACAATTATTTAAAGAGCTCTTTTATTCTTATAACTCTTATATTTCTTTATTCCTATATTCTTATAATTTTTATATTTTTATAATCTTATATTTTATAATGCATCTGAAATAAAATATTGTTTATTGTGTTGAATAGTGCATATAAGTCGTTGTACACCGTTTTCATATTATTAATAATTTCATTTTATTAGTGTCTATATTTTTTTATCTTTTTAAAAAATGTATTTCATAAATGCAAAATTTTGTGTAACACTATAAGGTATTACTACGATGGCGCCAGAGTAGATTTTTATACAAAATTAGTATTTTAATATTTGTATGATACCATGTATTTTATATCTACTATCTTATTGTTTGATATGATATTATTTTCCAATATAAATTTTTTTTTGTAAACATTATCTGCTAGCTATAAAACGAATCTGTTATTATGAAGGAATATGAGAAAACGCGAGCTCTTATTATGGATGTCGAATAGATTTGAACAAGCTAATCTTCAGTTTTATGTACGGAAATTCATTTTTCTCAATTCATATTTTGGAAGTGTCATTACTGTGTTTGTTGGTATAGTTTCGTTTACTTTAGGTCATTTTGATTTTTGTATTCTCATTACTTAAATATTCCTGTTATGTGTAATGTGTGTTTCCAAATAATGTTATGTATTGTTTTGTTTTTGTTGAAAAATGATTAAGTTTGCAAAGAGAAAAAAACTACGCCATGACTTCCTTTTAAAATTGGGGACAAATGTAAGGATAATTAAATAAGATTAAAAATTAAATTCCCTATCTAGCACTTAACTCATATTTTTCATTCAATCTCCAAGTATCAAACTAATCATCCATTTATTTTTTCGGAACATATGACCTAGCCAATAAACATGTCTAATTCCAGATCGTTATAATTAATAGCCCTATATGTGAGCATTAACTTTCAAGTACAATCATAAAATCCGTGACTCTTACCCCATCGGTGTTTTAAGTGCTAACCCAATTAAAACACAACATGGCGTGCTTTTCCCTCCCTGCTCTTAGCGTCAGAAGAGATGTCCTAATTCTAGAATAAAGACCTTTTTTAAAACTAAGTCTGATTCTGGCTCAAAACATGTCATTTATATATATATATATCACCGGAAATTCATGAAATCAAGGATCGAAGTACAACAATAAAAAGAATGCAACGAAATGAAAATAATAATGATATTTAGGGCTTTTTACACTCATGGACAAAAAAATTAACTCACCAAGAAGGAGTCGTCCAAATGAAACGAAATTTACATACGTAATGACAATTTTGATATAAGTAAATGATTAGAAAATCAAAGAAAAAGGATCATTTATTTCAGAAAAAAAGGCAAAAGAGCGGAGGATTTAATACCCTGTTGAACCCCAACTAGAGTGAATGCACGATGCTATATGTTCGGGAATTGATACATACATGTTCTGTGTGATGTCTTGAGACATTTCGTTCCATATTTGCTGTAACATTGCCTCTAATTCATTCAAACTCATGGGGTGCCCAACTCCCCATCCTGAATGATCCCAGATATACTCGATCGGAGAAAATTCTGGGGATCGGGCCGGCCAAGGAAGAATTGTAACAGTGAGGAGACAATCTTATGACAAACTTGCCGTGTGACACCGAGCATTTTCTTGTAGAAAAATGACTCCTGGGAGTCGTTGCATGAGTGGCAACAAACGTGGTTGCAGGATGTCATGGACATATCGCTGTGCTGTCATGGTGCCATGGATCAATATTGTAGGCAATGGCTTCCCATACCATCACACCAGCTGTGGGAGCGATGTGTCGCTATAAGACTAAGCAGGATTGATGCGTTCACCACGGGATCTCCACAAACGAACTCGATTGTCATCTGTGCTGAGATTGAACCTGGTTCAATTCCGCTGCAGACCAGTTCCCACATACGCGACAACATTCTAAACGGAGGCGTCGAGTAGTGAGAATCAAGGGCACACACAAAATGGGTTCCACGATCGATCCCAAATCTCCTTCAGCCAGACCCCTTCGTATGGTTCCAGAAGACACAGAGGCTCCTAGTGAAGGTTCTACCTGCGCCTGAATGGCAGCCAATGAAGCATTTGGCTGTTCGTGTGCATTTCTTACGATGTGGAGATCTTCTTAATGACTAGTCTGTTGAGGGCGTCCTGAGCCTGGTCTTCGTGTAAATGACTTCTTTCGGATCCACTTGTCCCAACACCTCCTCACAAAACAATGGGAGAGGCCTAATTGATGAGCTACTCGCCTAGCTGACCACCCATCTTCCCAAACATTCTTCCCCTCTCAAACTGCGACGGCTGCTCATATTGTCTTTGAAAACGACGCAATAGCATGTCCACCTCCGCTGTTCCTTTGTAAACGATTCAGCACACTCAAACAAGTTTTGGTTACCTGTTTCATACTCCACGGAGAACGACATTAAACGCACACTACCGGCTTTACGTAATGCGCATTCATGGTGCTTTACTGATAATTTGCATATCTCCTCGACATGTATCTTCATGCCACGTTTCGTTACGATCCCGCAATTATTTCTTGGTACCCTATTTTTTTTATCGTGAGTGTGTTTTGTGTGTGTGACGTCAGATGACCATCCCTGGCTAGCACCGACGAGGATGAGAGGAGATAAAAAGGAATAGTAATAAGCGAAAACACATCTCTGCGAATGCTGACTAATTTATTTCGTCATTTCAATTAAACAAATCAGAGATTTGATCAAATCGCTTACTTGCATCAAGGAAAGGACTCAAAGAGATGTTATTTTAACACCTTCAGTGAAATGATCCATTATACCTTATAGTATATATATGATAACTATATATATATATATATATATATATATATATATATATATACTGTGTGTGTGTGTGTGTGTGTGTTTTCGAAACAAATGTGTTATTTTTTTGACTTTCTAAAACTTTTCCAGAATACATGATGTTCATCTTAAGTTGACTCAAATAAAAAATCCATAAAATGGAAACTGTAATAAATGCAAATAATTACTTTATTTGACAATCTACAATGATTATTTTTTTAGGTTTAAAATTTTTAACAAATTTAAAAATGACATCTGGAAATCTTAAAATTGAGTTTTTTGTTCATTACAAGATTCCACCAGTAAGTGTATCTGTTAATCCATTTGCAATAACTTGCAGCATCATCAAAAATACCTATAGAATAAAATCAAGCGATGGTAAAAATATTCATAGTACATATTTGGAGCAATTTTTTAATATCAAAAACAATAAACTCGGTCTATCACTTTTAGACACAACCGAATTTTTCCATTTATTCGGTAGTTGTAGTTCAAATTTTAAATTTAATTCTTCCCTAACCTTATATATTTATATATATAATGTGAAAGTGGGCGTTAAAGAACTTAAAATCTTCGAATTAACGTAAAATTTAATATATTTAAGGTAACCGACTATGTTCGGAACCATGATTTTAAGGAAGCGCATAAATGGATAATTTCCATGATATTTATTGTCACATAGATTAGAATACATGTATAAGATTGTTTTAAGGACATTTTGACAAAAAAAATTTTTTTTAAATACACTATTTATCAAAAAATTAACTTAGAATAACCTTTTTAAAATGTTCTCCTTTTGTGAAAAATGCTTCTATTATAATAATATTTTGCCTGTTTATAGCTCAGACCACTGTACATATAGGCTCAACTATGATTTTGAAAAATCCCCACTATTTTCAGAGTTACAAGCAATTGAAATAACTATCGGCGCTTTTTGCTTCAAATTTCACCCCTCTGTTGTCGTAAAACATGGATAAACCCCTTCTAAGTTATATATTTCAGAAATTAAAATTGAGCCTCTGTACAAATGTCTGAGCTATGTACAGACAAAATATTATTGCAATAGAAGCATTTTTCAAAAAAGGAGAATATTTTGAAAATGGGTCATTCTATGTTCATTTTTTGTCGAAATATTGTACTTAAATAATTTTGTTATTGTAATACTATTCTTAAAACAATTTTTTTTTTCCATTTTTAATATAAGTGATACTAAATATCATAAATATTATCCATTTATACGCTTTTGCAAAATCAGGGTTCCCACCGTAGTCGGATACCTTAATACAAAAATTTTAAAAGTATACGTCATTTTTTTAAATTTTTCAGTGTTTAAATAACAAAATATTTTTTTATTTTTTGGGTTTTAAAAAGATATTACAATATTTTGGGGAATATTTAATGAAATGATTTCCTTTTAGCTTTTAAAACGAAATTTCTATATTTTGAACAAAGTTTTTCCATCTAAGTTCTTAAAATTGTACTAAAAAAAAAAAATTCCATTAACCGAATATTTGCTATAACTACAGCTACATATTTTTATCATAACGTGGTGATAAAAAATTTATTTTTTGGGGAGCTTGTTGGTCAAAGCTAAACTCAATTTTTTTTAAACGATCGATGAAATTAAACAAAATGCGTATAGAGCCTGACATCCATCCTCTTTTAAATTTATATACATGAGATGAATAAAAATTGATTTGATTGTGCGTTGTACTATTCCACTATTTTTATACAATACGTATATTTCTTCACAATAAAAGAAGAGGAGTACAAACCTTTTTTAAACAATCATTGAAAAAACGCAACTTTTTAATACTAAGTACATGTCTAATAGAAAAAAAAAATAACGAAAATTAAAATTTATTTTATATTTCTCAACCATAGGGAAAAATTGACAAATATAAAGTATTTCTGTAATGAAAGGTTTTATATTTTGGGGGGAAAAAGAGGGTTTAGATTACATGAGCAACACACTTCTGCTGTCACAATACTCACAGATGGTTTTCACCTAGAATTTGGTAACAGGATGATATTTTTTATATTCTCAAGAAAACTTAATGCTTATTAATCCGAAACTAATGTGGAGTTATAAAGAAGATAGAATTTATGTTTATTGTTGACACTTTTCTGTTATCTAACAAATTTAATGAAGAAATATGTTGAAAGATTAGAAAACGACTTACTTCCACCCCCGTGGTGGTGTTCATGGTGATGAGGTTCTGCAGAAAATAAAAGAAAATTACATAATAACTTAAGTGGTTACATTGCATAAAAATTCAGATCAATTAGCAAAAAATATCATTTCTATTTATCAATGTAAAATTTTCATAAATAAGTACAAAATATATTGTTAGAAATTCTTCTAAATTTCTTACCCTTAACTCTGTGGTCTGTAAAAAATTGTTTTTAAATTAAATTTTATTTTCCATACAGTAACTTCTTTCATTTCTATTAACAGACCTAAAAATAAACTGAAATTACAAAAAAACCAAGAGCTTTGACTTGGGAAAATGGAAATTTATCATTTTTTTTTTTTTTATTACACTTGAGAAAGGCCAGAGGCCTATAAAACCCACGTTTTCACTTTAATGTAAAGTTGAAATTTCAAAAATTTTATAATTTTTAAAAGTAAGTTGTTTTATTCTGTAGAAAATTAGTGTTTAATAATTTCACTTTCTGACGATTTAAAACATTGTAAAAAAAAAGTATACGGATGATGGTTTTTTTAATGTACCGATTTAATTACTTACCTCTAACGAACTTACCTTCTCAAAGTTGTGCACATTATTTATGTGTATCTCTTAGTTTTCAATGTAGTGATACAAAAAATATTTTTGCATGAAAAAAGTTTGTGTAAGTCAGAATTAGGTAGATGAACGGTTTTTTTTTATTTTGTACTAAAAAATTTAAAAAAATCCCTTTAAAAAATTAATAACGAAATTATTGAAACTTCGGGGTTGCCCACCATAGCTGAAAGAAAAAGATTATATAATGTAATGAAGAATATTATATTATTATAATTTAAGAGAAATTAATTCATGAATTAAAACAAAAAATGTTAAAACTAAGATCGGTAATACACTTTTTTTCCTTTTTGAGTCAACTTTAAAAGTGTGGGAAGGGGAAAACCCTTTCACAAAAATTTACTTTATAATTTTTTGTGACTCATCCTTACATTATGTATGCTGATGAGAACTTCGGGATATGTTTAATCACATGACATTTCTAGTTTTCTTTTAATCAATAATTTCCACAGCCTAGCTTTACTGTTACGTAATCATCCGGAATTAAATAATTATATTATTTTAAATAATCCTATGATCCGCCATCATAAATAATTTTTCGCTTCCCTATAATTATGTTGAATCCAACGGGATAATGGATAATAAATATGCAAGAATAATATCAAGACATTTGATTCATATAAGCCAGTGGTCGTCAACCCCATGGACGGAAAGTAGTCCGCGGATCAAATAATACATGGCCGGAAAGGAACCTTAATTTATTTCCATCTGATTTACTGTGATGTGTTGGGGTCCAGTTTTTGCTACTGCCCGAGGATGAAACATTATCTGAGGACAGAGAGACATCCCCATAAGCAGCATCCATATGGCACTTATACAAAATAGTGATATTTAAAATATAAACAATCAACTTCATTTCTCCCTGCTTCCTTCTATTGTTTTACGGTAAAATTATTAAATGTTGACAATTTTATAAAAAAGGTCGCGGAACACAAAGATAAGTGATTTGTAATAATAGATCCATTTTTTACTTGCGTCACATTGTTGCATACTTCTACAAAATGCAATATTAATCTGATTTCTCCATTTTTGTGAAAATAAAAAAAAAAAATTCCAATGAGAGGTTAATAAACTCTCTTTATTTGACCGTTTTTAAATTAAGTGGTGTATTCATGATGTTTTTTAAAGGCGTCTCAGGGGTGTTATATTTCTGTAGAGAAGGCTGGAAATATAAACTATATTCAAATGCATATAACTCTTTGAAATTAAAAAAAAATATTTCGAATCTTTTCCACATTATACTCATAATGGAATGGGCCTTCAGAAAAATGTAAAATGTTTAAAACATAATCATAATTTGAAAAATTATAAGGGTACGAAAATAAGAAACATTTATATAGGAAACGTTAATTAAAGTTTGCGTAGCTCATGATATTTTCTAAAATAGTAGCTTTAAGTATATACTAACTAAAATTTGATTTATAAAGTTAAATGTTTCCTTATTACACTGTAGTATTTTTATATAAATACAATAATAAGTTATATTTAAAAAAAAAAAACATTTTCAAATTTTTGAAAAAATACTTCTTATTCCGTGTTTGAAAAAACGGATGAGGATAAATTTTTACGATGCGCGTGTACACCGTCACGGATGTGACGTAAAACCGTCACGAATGAGCGCACACACCGGTGTCTAATATTGTCACGTAGAAAGGAACAAGGCGATGTTACCCAATCTTACACGGGCAGCACCACAAATGAAGACTTAACCAGCTGCAATACTTATATATCCACACCTGGTGAAGAGTTCTAGAATGACCACCAGGGGAAGATTAACATAAATTCAATTTACATGAGTTTCAAATGTCCTTAATAATAAAAATTTACGAAAGTCATTACTAAAGTTAACAAACGAATAGCTGGGAGACTCAACCCGAGCCATCTGCATGATAGAGCAGTGCTCTAACCGTTCCCCCATTCAGAGTTATCGGTTTTCAAAATTTTTAAAATGCCACTTTTGGTGTTAGGGGGGCCAATGTTTGGGGGATCGTAATAACTAGTTTTAAACATATCGTTGGGGGATCCTCCCCCATGCATTCCCCCCCTTCTACACCGTTTTCAAAAATCTCGGCCCCCAGCCTGACAGTTCATTGGACCTGTCTCATTCGATCCCCCTCATCTGTTCTTCCAAAAATTTTTAATTTCAGTATAGGGCTATTTCTTCATAGTTTTATTTTTTAAAACTTTTAAGTTTGTTTAGATTCAGAATATCTTGGTTTTTTTTCGAGTCTGGGCTTGATATTTGCCAACTGTTTAACTCGTCGAGACCCCTCCAGTCATGCATCATTCCATTGTGTAGGCATGGGGAGGGCTTAAGCACTAAAAAAATCTGCTTCCATTTAATCCTATGGAGACTGGAAAAAAATTTTACCCCCCAAGGAATTGAGCTTGGGACTTGATTTTGGAGGTCCACCCCCTTTTCCATTATCGCAAGCTTTTTGAATTTTTCGCCTCCGGTGTCCCGCTCCTACAGGGCTTCCCCAGAATAACTCAACCTATGCCACCTTTTGGCCCACCCACCCTGGGTTCGATTGTTTTCCCAGAGCATTCTAGAAAATTTTTCAGGACCATAGCCCCATTTTTAAATCAATATTTAACATTTTAAAATTATTTGAAAATTTTAATTTTTTAAATCCTGCATAGTCGAGGATTTTGAGTTTAAGAACCCAACCCAAGGCTCCTCATTGACTTTTTCATCTGTTATAATTCGTTTTAAATTGTGGGCCTGGGGGGTTACACTAAAAATTAGAATCTCCATGTTTTTCCCTTTGGGGGCTGATTTTTTAATGACTTTTAAGATATTACAGAGATAGAAGGATGAAATTTTGGGATCCCCTTTTTACCTTGTTTTGGGGATGAACGTTACCATTTACCCCCCCGGGTGAGTTACTTTTTCCCTTTCCCCGAGCTAGGTCGCCCCATTTGCAACTCAGACCCCGGGCCGTTCAATAGATTCATCTTGGTTTTAAAAACCAGACTGTGTCGATTGTTGGGTCCCTGCTTCTATTTTATTTAATTTTTTAAATGTTTTAATTTTTTTAAAAATGACCATTCTCTTTCTCTCTCTTCGGGATGTCTTAATTTTTTCAGGAATGACTCCCCCGCCGAGACATTCAAATGAGGCCCAGGTGTCACATTTGTTTCTGCTCATCTCCAGATACAGTCGTCGAAACCCCATGTTGGTCCCATTGTCCTTTCGCAGGGGGGAAAAATTTTTAAACGTGATTATCTGAGTTTGGTTGGTCCGATTGACTTAAGAGTATCCAACTCTGCTCGTGACCGCCATTCATCCTTTGGGCCCGTTTACCCTGCTCAAGATTTTGAAAGATTTTAATTTTTTACCCCAAAAGTTTCTTTTTACGGGGTACATAAGTACACATACACACTTTTTTTGTGTTTGCAAATGATAATTTTTAATGTTTTTAATGTTTTTGAAAAATTTTAAAATACGAAAAATATATTATTCTTAAATTAGTAGGGTTTTAAGAGTATGATACATTTTATAATTCCATAAAGGTTTATGCATTAACGGCTACTATCTTAGAAAATAGCATGCTCAAAGCAAAATTTGCTTAATATTTCTTACAAAAGTAATTCCTATTTTCATATGATTATAATTTTTACAATTATGATTGTATTTCAAACATTTTTTTACTTTTTTGAAACCATACTCCTTTTGTAAATAGTGTGTAAACGATTCCAATTATTCAATTTAAATTTAAAGGAATTATACGTGTTTGAAAATTGTGTATATTTTCACCCTTCGAGACAAAATTAATACCTCTGTGAGAACCCTATCAATCATCATTATTGTTTTCGGTGTTCCCAAAAGAAGATTCTTACTTCTTTTGTATTTTATCCGAATGAATTACATATCAGTGATAATAAAGTTTTTAAAAAAAAACTGTTAATTTTTTCAGACGTATATAAGCAAAAAATTTCTTTCATTAAATCTCTACATATATACGACACGGAAAAAGGACCAAATAATATTTTGAAGGTTTTCTTATTCTTGAATTAGCACTTCAAATAATATAAGG
>BMAV01011957.1:0-51137 GCA_019973955.1 Trichonephila inaurata madagascariensis
GGGGGTTTTAGTTTTTTTAAATTTTTTACAGCTCGTACCCACTATAAATAAATCACCAACGATTATCAAATAAATTATCAATTATAATTTAGGACACAAATATAAGCAAACGTAAGGCAAAAAAAAAAAGATATTCAATTATTTTTAAAAAGGCATGTAAGTTTTCATTAAAGAAACACAAATACAAAAACACGGGTTTTTTTATTAAATTCAAAACATTGACTGATAAAAAACAACTTCAGTTTTACTTCAACATTAACAAGTCAATTTTAAATGTAATATTTTTAATTACTTCCGTGTTAAAAACACATATTTTAAAATAATTAAATAAAATATATTGGAAAGATAAATAGGGTTTTGTGTCTTCGCTGTACATTAAAAAAAAACTTTTCCTGTTAGAATTTTATGAGCGCAATTTTTAGGTTCTAAAATAAATTGAAAACCCTAAATGACACTAAAAAATTGCTCATTAAAAAACAAAAAACTAAGACGTTGTAGTTCTTCCATCTGTTGAAAAGAAAAGCGCAAAAACATTTTAAGTACAACACGAATTTGTTTATTTAGTGTGAAAAGTTTAATAAAACACTTCCGGTACCCATCAGTTTAATGATGAAGAAACAAAAGAACTGATGGGCTTGACGCTTTTAATTATTTAGGTCATCTTTAAAGAGGAAAAGTTTAATTTAATAACAGCAAACTGATGTTCTTTTTACTAGCAAAACTAATTTGATTTTGGTTATGAAGACATTTTATATTAACAAAACACTTTACATTAGCTAATCGTATTTGCTTAGTGGGGAGTATTTATGTTTATTTTTTCTCGTTTTAAAGCAGCATTAAATGGCTTAAAATTATAATAATAAAATATTTCGAATCATTCAATTTAAAGGAATTGAAAAACTCAACTTAGCTTCCCAACAATCAAGTAATGTCTATTTAAATCAATAGAAGTTATTTTTTTTCTCTAGAAATACATTAGATGTAATAGCTTGACTTCACAGACAATAAAATTTCTAAAATAAGGTTGTATTCAATATTTTTGAAAAACTAGCTTTATATATATATTAGTATTAATAAATGCCTTTCCAAAAAAGAAAGTTTTTACTTGTGCTCTTTGTGAGTTAATTCTATAGCTTTTTTTGTTTAGGTAGGTGCCTTTATGGCCTGCTGAAACAACAAATTTATATCTAACTTTATCTGCTCTTACTTAGATTGCCATGGCAACCGAGGACACGTTTTTGTAAAGGTTTTAGTTATTTTGCTCACTTTGTCGCCTGTTTTAGCTAAAAATGTTTTATAACATAAGTTATTCAATAGTTACCTAAAGAGCAGGGATATTTTTTATTTTTATTTTTGATTGTTAAACGTTTTACCCAGAATTATATTTTCCCGTGAGGAAAAAAAAAAATTATAGATCCATTAATATAGTTTGAATATTATCGATACAATTTGTATAGTTGTTAAATTTATATGACATCAGTTCGGTTTTATTGCAAATAAAAAAAATTGTGTTTTCATTTTTATTACGGAATTTCAAGTTTAGATTCGACATGATGTTGCTCAGATGTTTTTATAACCGATGATCCGCGAAAAATTTTTTGACAGTCCACAGAAAAGTTGGAATATTATTCATATTTTTATGAGAATATTCGGTTTAAAAATGACAGTTACAAAACGATTATAGAATATAGATTACACTTTTAAAAAAGTTTTAGCTGCTGTTTTTAGAAAATTCCTCCTGAGTTTAGCGACTTTTTACCGTATATTTAGCGATATTTGAAAGTGAGAGTTTGCAATCTTGATAAATTTGTGGCATAACATTTTAATTTGTTGATAAAGCTTTGCGTTGCAGGTTTGTTCGGTATTTACGTACTATCGCAACAATCTGGCCAACCCTATTACTAACTTGCCAAGTTGGCAACCCCGATTTCCTATGTGTGCTTTGAATCGGCATCCATGTGCTTCGTTTCATATAATGTCGCCAAGAGGCTGCGATAATACGTAATTACCATTTGTTTTTGCTTGTCGTGTGAAAATCCTTGTACTTACATATTATTGCAAACTATTGGCGACATATTGGGTTTGCCAACTTGGAGAGTTATCTTGGACGTTGGCGATTGTTGTGATAATACATAAGCACCAGGTACCTTTTCAGTGATATGGACATGAAATAGAGACGAAAATAAGTGGCAATATATTAACAGTGATCCGCCATATAGTGTTCAGTAAAATTAGTTGCCAGACGAATATAAAACATTACATTTAGTGGCCCATGTAGTTCGAAAGGTTGGAGACCGCTGATATAGCTAGTTGTAGAAAAGAGCTTCGTAACTTTGAACTATGGTCAAAAACAAGGACAACATCTATGATAGCCTTCTACCACACTTTCCTAACGTATACCCATGCTGTGACATCTCATTCTATTTATTCTAGATGGATTAATTGTTTATTGACGTTACAATCAGAAGCTACACGAGGGCTATTGGTGAAATGGATACCTAGGAAACAACCACTCCCATACATCATTTATTGAACAAAAATTCTTATATTTTACATTTTTTGCAGATTTAATTTAAATCGCGCTGTGAAGTAACATGACGGCTATAGGTGTCGGACTTCGTAATTTTGGACCAAGGTCAAGTGACGTAGATGGCACCCAGTGGCGTAGCTAGTCTTAAGCGGGCCCTGTATCAAAGATCCTTAGGGGCCCTTGCAAGCGGATCCTTAGCATTTTGAAAATTTTGCTTACGCGTTTTGGGGCCCTGTATCATTGATACGGCAGTACCTACGCCCTTGATGACACCTGTCCTCTTAAAACTACCACAACGTAGAAATGTTTTAGGTACTTGCGTATTATTACAAACGTATTGGCGACATTATGTGAAACGAAGCATATGGTTGCCAATTCCTCGAGTACGATATGTGCGAAATCGAGGTTGCCAACTTGGCGAGTTATCCTGAAAATTGGCTTTGTTGTGATAGAATGTAAGTACTACTTTTTTCAAGGGAAGTCACAAAGATGAGTAAACACAGTTTACAAGAACTAGGGCTATTGGAAACGGACTTCGTAATTTGGAACCTAGGTCACGTGACGACATCTAAGCCGGTATCTCCTTCGCCAGACTTCAACATCATGCCAATGTGGGGTTTTCAGCTTCGATAGGTTTAATGTGCACTGGTCCCTTACACGGTCGGTCTTTAATATCCCCCATGCCATTAGACCCATGATCGGGCCCATGACTCAACAGAATTGCTGCTGGTCACGAGTTCGCGATCATGCCCACTCGAGGTAAATAAACGTTGGTAAACGTAAAGAAATCTTTTATTTCCGAAACATAGTCGATGCAACCCAATGTTATAAGTGACCTTTCAAGAAAGATATGAATCATTACATGTGTTTGCTTCATTAACAACTTTTTGTAGATTTTTAAAATGCAATTATCCCCAATGAATTGCCACAAAATCAAAATGAGCCATTAAAACTGATTAAAAAATCTCAAATAATTACAATCAATAATAAATATCCACACGGGAGAATCCAGAAAATATCTTGAGTGATTATAGGCATGAAAATTATCGAGGCGTTACACTGGCAATTCTAATTCTATGTTACACCATTTACCTTTAATTAGTTTTCTTGGAGAAACATTTGTCACTAAAAGAATTAACATATAAATTACTTAATAAGCGACATAGCATCATACTTCAGTAAGAAAAACCAGCAAAACTTCATTTATAAGTTTCATTAAGCAAACAAGTTTTGGCGATATCTTATCTGAGATCGACGTGAAAGAATATGAAAGGATAAAATTACGCATATAATTAATTAAACTACAATCCAGGGACCCAACAGATATCAGAAGCGCATCAGTATTCTTTGGAGTGAATTGTCTCACATAACCTGATGCTATGCTATGTAAGAGACGATACACTGAAAGTATTAAGTTTCATCAAGACTAGAATATTATACTAATTTTCGCCTATTTTTTTGTCTTCATTCATTTTTTTTCGGAGGGAGGGGGGATTATGTTACCTTCCTGACACGGAGTTGGCTAAATGTAACAAATTCAAACCTCGATTCCTAAAAGGCTCAAATAGTAAATACTATACATCACACAAGACCTTTCAGAACCTGAAATCTTCAAAAAGATTGATGTCATTGAGAAGCGACATGATGAGTATTGTCGATAGATCTCGTAATTATGAACGAAATCAAGGAGAGGACGGCATCTGAGCTGGCGTTCCAATCTCCAAACTTCAACACCATATCGTGGGCGCAATGGCAGAGTGGTCATAGTCGAGAACTCGTAGCAAGCGTTGTTGAGGAGGGGCTCGAAACCTGGCGCCACTAAAGATCTATTGGGTAAAGGGGCTGATGGACGCTAAAGGCCTTATCACACGAACTTATATTTAGAAATATTTTCCTTCCATTTTGAGCAATTTCTACCCATTGCTACAGCAACGGCTTCAAATAACTTTTTCCTTGTGAACTGGAAGAATCGTTCGAAATTCCAGTCAATGGGGTTCTTCGTCTGTCTACGTCATAAACAAGATGGCGGTTAAGATGGCAGCCTCGGCTTCGTCAAATGCATTAGAAAGAGCATATAATATTTTAATGGTGCGTAATATTTTAATGGTGCATAATATTTTAATGGTGTATAATATTCATGCATTTCTGTTTAAGACAGTCAGCAAAAGCGCAAGCGGAATAAAAGAAATAATAATGGATGTTCGTTTTCCAAAGCAAAAAAAAAATGGCGAGTAATTTTTCAATGTGAAGACAGGGCGTGGCAGACGTCCGAGCGTATCATTTTACAGCAACCCTTCATCCTCACAAGTACTCGAAAAATTTCCCGATATGGTTGTTCTAAACATGCGTGTGTGTTGAAGCTTTTAATCTGTCGAGGCTAGAATCTTCACATTGTTGTGTTGGTGAAGTTTGGAAAATAAGGTGAAAGCTCAGGTGTCATCATCACTAGATCGTAGTTTAAAATTACCGAAGAATTCCGTCACCAATAGCTTTCGTATTGCTTCGTGTGGCGTAAATCGAAATCGAATCAAATCAATCAACCTTATGCCAACATGAGGACTTTGAGCCTCGATAGATTTAACGTCCATTGGCCCCTCTACAAGACAGGTGACGTGGGAGTAAGGAGAATAATGTGTTATATTAGATGTCATCCTCGACAATTGACCCAGGTTCAAAATTTTGTGGTACGTCACAACTCCCCTCCTGTTGCTTCGTAATCTACCTTCAATAAACTAAACGAAATTAAATATCACGATGTGAAACGTTTTGTAAATGAGTAAATGGCGACAAACGAATAAGGAAACACAGCGGACACATCAGACTATGAAGCAACTTCGAGATAATTTTCAAAAAGTATTTTAAAAAGTTGCGCTTCTTAAAAGAACAGAGTTTTACATTGAATTAACGTTGTTTTTGCAGCTATTTGTATTACATAAAGTAAATAAATTTACAATAAAAATATATTTAATAACAAATTACAGTAAAATACTAGCCTATATACTAACCTAAGGGAAAGATAAAGATAAAAAATTCAACCCTCAATAACTTAAAAAGTATTATTAAAGTAAATACGGAATTTTAAAAAATAATTAATACAAAAACAAATCAAATATAATCAGATAAGAACAAAAAGTATTACAAAAACGAATGAAAATTTAAAGAAAAATCCATTTTAGCAAAAATACACGTACCCAGACAAAAGTAAACACAGACAAAAAAAAAAGACACCGAAAAAACTTGCTGAATACATTTGGAAATATCCAAAGCTTCAGACAGGAAGCGAGCTTTTCATGTGTAATATGATTATGGTTAAGAGCTCTCAGCAAGATCTGTCTGGTACTATCAATGGGCTTAAAAAAATGAAATTATTCAGTCAATGGATATAGACACACGCAATGATATCCCCAACGGAGCGAAAGGGTGGTTGGAACTAATTTTAATACATGTTTTGGTGTGAATAATGTAAATCAGGGATGTCAAACTCGCGAGCCGCTTGTGCCCCACAACGAACATTTTTGCGGCCCACCAGTACATGGCGAACAAAAATATATAATAAAATATCAAAATTTCTCCAGAAATAGGAAAGATAGTTGCAAAGAAGTTGTAGACATAGTTGCTTGTTCTTTTATGTATGTTTACAGTGGCGAACACAGGAAGTTTTCAAGAGGGAGGGGGATCCAGGGTCGAAAGACCACCATTATCGTATCATGCTCCAACACTCCACCCAACATATTCTTTTGATTTTGTCTATTTACGGGGACAAAAATCAGTAAAAAATTAATTATTGAAGAATTAATTCGCATTATTTAATAAAATTAATTATAAAAAACAAATAATTAAATTTTACATACATTTTACATAGGATTATAATCAATCGAAAAAATGTTCAAGGGCTATGGCGCGGGGTCTGAACCGGGAACCCTTCCCCTTGTGTACGTCACTGTATGTTTATTATAATGCATTATTCGAAATAAACCTACGTTTCTATGAATATTGATTTCTTTTTTGAGGCTCACCTTAAGATAAACCTTATTTGTTTGACCCAAGTTAGACTCCGAGTTTGACACCCCTGATATTTTTTCTTCTGTAATGGGACTGCGTATTGGTATTTCTACCTTTGCAGACCTAGTACATTCTTCAGGAGCTGGTATCACTTTTTAGTGCGGCACCACTTAAGCGATACCTAATAACCGGAAGTAGTTTTGACGCATAGTTTCTTCCCAGAGGGAGGCACCTGAGCTCTGCCGATGCGAAATTTGTACTTTGGAATTTAATTTTGCCTAGAGCATCCAAGCCAAATGGACATTCAAGGGATCTTTTTCATGCCATATAATCATACGACATGGACTCTGTCGATTTCCTGCATCATGAAAATCCACCGACTTGGACCGGGGTCGAACCCGTAACCTTGGGTACATAAGGCCAGCGACAAACCAACTACGCCACCCAGCCGGCACACCCTGATGTAGATTGATTGATCAATAGTTTGTCAACATCGCATTTCTAAACCCACTGCGTTGATTGGCGGAATGCTCGACAGACAACTCACCAGATAATTTTGAACCATGGTTAAGTGTGAGGGGAGTGACACTCGAGTTGGCAATACCGTTCCACACCACGCCAACGTGAGGATTTGGGTTAGTTAACGTGCATGGGTCTTTAATGACACCAAAGATGAAACCCATACATAACTCAATAGAAACAACGTCAGTCACGAGTTCACGACTGTAACCAGTCGGCTGCCGTGGACTCATCAGTAATGCAAAATATTTGTTGTTACTAATGCCACCTGTCTGAAGGAGTCAGTTAGAGGCCTACGAAATTCATCATGGCAAAGGGCTAATTGTACGCATATCGTTAGCCATTGCATTGAGCACCATACAGGGGACAGAACGTTTTGTCTCGTTTCCAACCCAATTTTGAGGGAGAACACCCTGGAGGTGGTCAGGGCCTCCCACTCTTTTCTTCTTCCACCAACCTCACGAGAAGACTTTGTGATTCGATGGCTATTTAGAGTACCTCCATGCAGCAGAGGCACTGCTGACAAACATCCATGCCTTCTCCTGGATTCGAACCCAGGTCCAGCAGCCAGTGTCACTAACCACTATACCGAGTGGACCACATGCAAAACATTTAGATTTGTTAAATCTAGAACTTATAGAAGATGGTCATGGTAAGCCTAGTAGTTTAGGCATTGAGCTCGTGGCCGAAGATGAGTTGGTCAAGACATTTATTTAAATCCTGTTTTAACCCTCCAAGCGGTCTGCACGTAAAATTCCGCCAATCCAGAGATGTTTTCTGCCTTCAAGCAAAGATTTAAAGCAGTCGAGCCGCATCTTAAAATACGGCTCAACCGCTTTTGAAACTTCCACCTAAAAGCAAAAAATATGTGCGGTGCATTTTGAGGGATCTCCACAATGGCAAGACCTTAAGTGCAGACCGCTTAGAGGGTTAAACTAAATATCCTTCACACGTAGAAGATTTAGTACATGTAAAATTTGTGAAAGTCTACATATTGGCTTGGCGTGTATGTTGATAATGAAGTATCTACCTCGCTACGTGACCAGAGTTAAAAATTTCGAAGCATGTCGGCTGTAATTAGCTAGTATTTCTATTTGACAAAAGGTAGGTGGCAGCAGTAGACTAAAGGACATGGTCAACAGCTTGTTCCTCGCGTGTCGCGGATTCGAGTCCTGGTGCCAATGAAGACTCATCGTGTTGCAATGTGCGTTAAATGTGTCGTGGGTTAAAGTTCTCCCTTCGGCGTGGTCTGGCAGTTCGAAAGAGGGTTACCAGTTCTGGTGTCGTTATCGTCACTTGACCTCGGTTCAAAATTACGAGGTTCACCGCCAATAGCCCTCCCTCTCAGGGGATTGATCTTCTTTAGATGAGTACGGGTGTCTCTCTCTCTCTCCCAATTCCGAGGTGCCCTAGTGATCTTTACCTTTTCCAAAGGGGCTTACTATTTTTGGTAAACATGGGTTTCACACACCATGCCTTCTCCTTTTTCGACCCTCCTTCTTATCATCCTTTTTCTCTTTTTCTTGCCTTTTCTCGTCCAGAACACAGATGAAGATTTTGAATATACAGAATTACAACTCTACATTTTTGTTTTGATTGTTTATTTATTCAATATTAATAACATTTTTTTTAGTTCCCGAGGGATCGGTTTGTAACTCTAAACCCTCTTCGGGTAAGCTCGGTTCCTTTAGACATTCTTCCAATAGCCCTCGGGTTGCTTTATAGCATGACATTAACAGTGGCGTAATGTACACCTCCCTGCAACCCCCGCATTGCGGGGGGAAGGGCCAGTGACTCAAGGGAGCCCAAAGCTTGACTGATGCTAAGTACTAATTTGGGCTTGGAGCCCAAAACCTGAATTTGAGTGGGGGCTAATATTCTCCTTTACGCCACTGGACATTAATAAACACTCACTCATTCACTGGAAAAAGATAAACGTCGGAAATGTTCACCCCAACAATGTGAAATAAAACAATATTCTCCTTTTTCCCCATCCATTTCGGAGCCCGCATTTACACTCTACTTACCTGTACCTTTTCTCCTTCATTGCTTAACATTGTACCCGCTTCGAAAATTCCAGGTTATAAAGAAATCTCTTCGATTCTTCGCTGTAACCAAACATCCGAAACGCCGCGTAATCACACACACACCCCAGTAACCTACATCCCATTTCTTGAAAAGATATCCATCCCCAAAATCCCGCGATCGCCGCTTTTCATCCTTCGACTCTGGATGCTTGAAGCCGCGGCGCGAGCGTACTCTCCCAGCTCACGTCACATCGATCCGTTAAGGATTGCGCTGATGAGACCGGAAGGCAAAGGGCACGTAATAAATGCGAAGGGAGATGAGCAGGATTTTATTTCATCGTTTTGCCTTGAAAATGAATCTTCATCGTTACGCTCTTCCGATAAAAATCAGAGGGAAATAATGTTAGAAGAATAGGGGTTAAAAAAATTAACTTCGTTCTAATAAGGTTATGTGGTGGATGGGTTCTCATAAAAAACAAGGAGACAATTTAGAAACTAAAAACAATAAAAAAATGTTAGTAGATGATAGGTTAGTGTTGTCTTTATTCCCAAAAAGGGGAGAGTAAAATGACTCAGTTTTATTATCAGGGAATGTGGGAATAAATTGAGTTCAGAGAATTTCCATTTCAGAAAAAAAAACCCAAGAGGAAATCGTTTCGTCGTAAAATTTTCACATTGTTCACTTTCAAAATAAACGCGAGTCATCAATACTATTATGTCTTGGAATCTTATCTTAAGGATGTCTTCGGTAAAAGTACGAGAGCTTGAACTAAACGCGAAGCACATTTTCAGACAGAAAAATGCCTCAACTTTTCCATAGAAATTAGCAATATTATAACTCATACATCTGTTAACAATATAGTGTTTTTAAAAATGACAAAATATTCCATGAATATTTTCTTTTTCGTTTTAATACGTGAAGGCACAGTCCATTTAACATTATGGCATAGGAGAAAAAACGGGAAACACATTTTACACCAGAAAAAATTATTCAACTCGGTTAAAAATTAAAAGTATAAAACATGTTGCTCTCTAAAGGATAATGAAGCCAGAATATCATATAAAATGTTCATTCTTTTTATATCTGAAAAAATGTTCCAAATTTTTTGTCTCCGAAAACAGCCTTATATATGTTATGTATTAATTGCATTATTATATACTACATGTTTAGGATTTACTAAATATTTCATTTTTACCTTTTTAAGAATCTACTAAAAAAGGAGCCTGTACTAATGTACAAATTTATTATGTCAATTTTTTTCATATATATAATTAACCAATTTTTTCTGTACAGTTTTTATTTGCTTAAAAAAGTCTGTGATGTTTCCAAACGGTTCACGGATTAACTTACTAATTAATTTAGTTAACGTCGCGATGTGAAGCCACACGAGGGCTATTAGTGACGGCAGTAGCGCACACAGGAATTTTTCAAGGGGAGGGTCCGGAGTCGAAAGTTCACCATTCTTGTATCAGGCTCATTTTGATTTTGTCGATTTTCGGGAACAAACCACAATAAAAAACTAATTATTGAATAAATAATTAGCATTAATTAATAAAATTAATCATTAATAACAAATATTTAAATTAAATTTTACGTACAAATTACTTAGAATTATAGTCAATCGGAAAAATCAAGGGTTTTTGGGGGTCCGGACGGCCCCCTTGTGTGCGCCACTGGTGATGGTCATCGTAATTGTGAGCCATGGTCACGTAGCGAGGATGACACTCGAGCTGGCACCCCTCTCCTAACTTCCACTCCAAGCCACGCCAACGGGAGAATCTTAAGCCTCGATAATCTTAACCACGCCACCGTTGCATATATCTGTCTCACTCAACCGATGCGGTAAATGTCCCAGACGTATATATAATATGTTTTTCCGAAATACGATTATTTCCTGTTGTTTCTTTTGCCACCTGATATCGACTGCGTCAGATCCAGACACATAAAATTCATCACGGCAAGGAGCTAGATGTACGTCTGTCGTTAGACGTAGCCTTGAGCACCCTACATGTGCCAGTATGATTTAGCTCGGTTCCCCCCGAATTTTGAGGTAGAACACCCTAGGGGGAAGGAGTCTCCCATCTCTCTTCTCTTTCCACCAACATCACGAGAGGACTTGAGGCTCGACGGCTATTTAAAGTATCCCCATGTTGCAAAGGCACTATACATCTACAAACATCCATGCCTTCTCCGGGATTCACACCCAGGCCCTACGGCACAGCAGTCAGCGCCTCTAATCACAATACCGGATGGGCGACACGATTGTTTCCTTTGCGTAGCTATCAATAAAATCATTTCGAAGGCTTTGGAAGGGAACAGAATGACTTTGACAATGCTTGAGAAGGATTTACTTACTTCAAAGAAAAATTTGCGATTCTGTGCCTTTTCTTTTCCTCTCAATCCACCGTATACGTTCTCCTATGTGAAAATCAGTAGCATTTGGAAGTGAATCGCGTAACTTTTAATAGGCCGTTAAGGGATTAATATGCATAAATCTCTATATAAGAAGAAACTTCAGTGGCACTACGTTTCGAACCCCTGCCCTGGACCTACGTAATGGGCTATTACTGTTAGGAATAATTCTAAAGCTCGATCATTGATAATATCTGAATTGTGATTTCTTTCTCCTAATTTTCACGCCACAAAACGTAATAATATTCAGCCCCTGTTGAATTCGACTTAGGTTTCTACTCATAATTAGCTAAGAGGTATTTGACTTCGATTTGATTTAGATTTACGTCACAATGTGAAGCAGCACGATGGATATTCACGACGAACCTCGTAAGTGACGGTCAAGTGACGAGGACAAAACCCGGACCTCCCCCTCCCCATATCTGAACTTCAAAACCATGCCAATGGATGAATTAAAGTTCTTTGAAAGAAGGTCCGTGAACTTTGTCCTGCTTGCTACTATGTAGGTTACTATATAAGCTGAGTATAGCTGGGATTTCCTCTTTATATTTGAACTAAAAGTTATTAAAAACAATAGAAGGAAAATTGTTCCTTTTTAACTATAATAAAAATTTTAATTTGGGAAAGGGGAAAAAGTTTTCAAGCAAGGTTAATTAAAAGTTTCAATTTTTTTTTCTCTAAACCGAAAGTTTCCATTAAAAAAAATTTGGGTGTTTAATTTTAGGCCTTGGATTAATACTAAAACCCAAATAAAAGAAACCTAATTGAACCAAACGGGCCCCGAATTTCTATTTTTGGGATTCTGGAATTTAAATATCTGAAATGATTTTCCTTAATTTTAATCAAAAAGGAAAATAACAGGCCCCTTTTTTCGCCGGGCCCATAATTCTGTTTAACTTTTTAACCGGCCAATACAGCAGATGGGTATTTTACGCGAACCTCAAACCAATGGGGGAAAACCCCTTAACTGTTTAAAAGAAAATTTTTAATTAAATTTTTGGGTCACAGAATTTTTCCCTTTTTTTATTCAAAACCAAGAACTTTTCCTTAATTTGTAAGTTCTTCAATAAAAAAAAATGTCTCCCAAATTTTTTAAATTTAATTGAAAACGGGCAATTAATTTTGAGAACAGTTTCTTGCAAAGGAGGAATTTTTTCCAATAAAGTTCCGATATATTATTTGGGAACAATAGATGACTCAATCCCTTTTCTCGGGCTACATTTTAACTTTTGGGCCCATTTAATGGCATTTTCCGTAAAAGGTTAATGGGAAGAGGGTGTGGGGAAAAAAGGGAAATGCTTTAAGGACGAAAACAAAAATTTAAAAAGTGGAAAATTGAACAAAATATTAAAACTTCTATTTTGCCTTTTTTGTTATTTTTATGTTTTTTTTAAATTTTTTTCATGAATTATTCTAAATTGGAAGTATTTCTTTATAATTCCTGCACCAGTAAACGGTTTCATATAATTACTAATCATACAACAAATTTCATAGGGTGCCATAGGTGCTCCCCTGTAACATTACCACTGACAAAAAACTTTTTTACTGTTGTAAAGATTATTCAAGAAATCCTGTTTATCACCTCTTGAAAGAGATCTCGAGGAAAAGTATCATTGAACGGTTTCCCTTTTTATTGGTATTTTTGAATCACACTTTCGGACAAATCAAAAAATTACTGTTATATGCTTGTTTTCCTACAGAATAGTAACTTCCCAATCGTCTTGAAACAACTTTTTTCTTCGAATTTTTTTCCTTGAGATAAAAGATAGTTAAAAAATAGTTCCACTCATAAAATGGTCGCTACCCCTGTTGCCTATTATCATAAAAGAAAAAATTTCAATTCCCCCCATACACATCGAAAAAAAAAATCAAAATTATATATTTATTTTTTAAAGAAAATTTCCCCCAAATTTTTAAAAAAATAATTTTTCAGAGTAATGGGGCATGTGTGTGTGTGTGACCCCCATTAAAAGGCCCAGGGGGCCCGCAGGTTGAATATCCTGCAATGGTATACAAAATAATAATAAATAAGTACATACGTGAAATATCTTACATAAATAGAAAAGATAAATATGTAATAGAAGATGCAGATAATTGTACATAAATAAATGAGGAATGAAAATACGGATGAAAATTAAAACATATCTCGAAGGTTTAACTCAATGCTACATTTTGAAGTAAAATTTAAAATAGAAACTGAACTTATTTTAAGAGATATGAAGTAAATTCTTTTTAATTAAATTATTGAAACATTTAAAATGTACATAGTAAATACGATAATTAATAAATTATTAGTTTGCAAGCGTATTTATTTTTAGGTTTTACGATAACCACCTCGTTAAACAGACGAGGATTCAATCTTTCTTTTCCATTTCTTTTAATAAAATCCTCTGAATCAGTGATTCTCAACTACTGTGCCGCAGCACTTTTGTATGCCGCTAAATTTGTTTTAAAATTTAATTTAATTTTTTAATTCATTTTTAAATTATTAATTTTATTCTGAGAAGAAAAAATTCTGGGACTGAATCATTCGATAGTTTTATAAAAATAATTTAAGGAAATATAATCGTAATATATTTAACTTATTCTTTTGTGGATAAATGGATATAAAAAAAATTATTGGGTTCGCAATCCATTTGTGATACTGACACATCTGTATTATGAATTAAATATGAAAGAAGAGGAAAAACTAGTTTCGCTCTGTAATAATCGAGATTTAATTTCAAAACATTCGGAGGCGTCAATGAATTCATTCTAGATTAAAATTAGAGGCAATTATCTCATAATAGCCAAAAAAACTTTAAAAATACAGTCGAACCTCTATATTGCGAATTTTTCTATGCAGCGAACTTTTTCCTGGAACCTGAAACATTTCACGATTTTCTTCGTAAAGTAACATCTCTATAGCGAAGTGCATTTTCTATATAACGAACTTTTTCTCTTTTGTGGTACAATTTTTTGCTCCCTATTTTTAAAGTATTTCTGAACATTTCAAGTTTTTTATTCTCTCTTTTAAAACAGTTTTATGAATTGGTCATAAAGCGAGATTGGTTGAATTAGATCTAGCATTGCCAGTGAATGAATATTAACGTCGCACTGTTCAACTACACGAGGGCTTTTGGCGACGGACCTCTAATTTTGAAACCATGGTCAACTGACGAGGGCGACACCTGAACTGGCAGGTGTAACAATATAAATATTTTTAAAATTCTTTTTTTTTGTTCGATAAAAAAATAAAATACTCGATTCGTTAATTCAAATTTCTTTATTAACCAATCATGACACGAGTGTGAAAATGAAATGATGGGAGTAATTTTTCGAATGCAAGTCTGTCTCTGAAATAATTTTAAAGCTTTTTTTTTAAAATAAATTCAACAAGATCTAGAAAGAAATTAAATG
Organism: Trichonephila inaurata madagascariensis; assembly: GCA_019973955.1. Classification (NCBI taxonomy): domain Eukaryota; kingdom Metazoa; phylum Arthropoda; class Arachnida; order Araneae; family Nephilidae; genus Trichonephila; species Trichonephila inaurata. The sequence continues at coordinate 14,891 of BMAV01011957.1, forward strand.
CTTTAAAATTTAATATTTCCTTCTCGGCTTTCTTGCGACATTTTCTCATTTAAAATTTGTCAAATTCAATAGAAAATAATAGGTACTGGACTGAAGAAATTCATAGATGATAATTTTTTTTTCTTCAGTGAAAATGATCAACGGATTTTACTTACAACCAAAAACATGTTTATGTGAACCGGCTGTAAAAGAAGTATAACTGAAGGATTTAAATTCCGATATTCATTTTGAAAAACGAAATCAGTAAATATTAAAAGCATTGCACTTATGTCTCGAGGAGCACTAGAATAATTTAGGACTTCAATATTAGTACAGAATTTTTATAAATAAAGGATTTGTCTTAAAAACACCAAATTTGATTAATTATTTCATTAAGTTTTATGTACTCCGTTTTATTAAAACTGCCAAGTTTGTTTATTTTTTTAATTTAAAAAAATATACAGTTCTTCAAAGTAAAAGAAAATATTTTTATATAATACGTGAATATCTTTAAGTAGAGTAAAAACTAAGCAATATAAAAAGAATATAAAATTATACACAGCGAAATTCCTACTAAGTAATATTGAGATGGATTCGAAAAGAAATTTATGTATTTCTAATTTTTTAAAATTTAAAACGCGTCTTTAAATTTTTTAAGAAACAGTTAATTTCTTTCTTTCGTTATTAATGTTTTGTAATTGAGTATTTTAAACAAAAAAAAAATTTTAAAGCATGATGTGTAAATATATTTACATTATTATTAGTAAAAGAAAATTCAGTAAATGTCGTTGTTCTAAGATTATACGGTTCTTAAAAAAAATTTATGTAAGAAAGAAAAAGGGAAAAAAATTGTAAATATTTCAGAATCAATCCACCGCCATTTTAATATTCCTCGATAATTCAAATTTTTTTAAAATCAAAAATAGATATTTTTAAATTTGATAGATATGAATAAATAGTGTAAGAAGTTTTTAATAACAATAACGTACGTTTTTGTGTTTTTTAAAATACTTAGAAATTAAATGAAAAACTATAAATGAATGTAGCGTAAAATTAAAAACAATAACATAAAATCTTTAAAAAAACAGTATTTTTTAAATATTTGAAAGTTACAAATATTTTATATATATATATATGCAGATATCTTATATATATATATTACTGATTAAGATATAATGAGTTTTTGAATAAATTCTTAATTTCCTTTACGTATTCAATAAATTTTCATAAATATCATTATTTAAATTTCTTCGCCAACGCCATTAAATGAATTTAGTATATCATTTAGTATTCTTAAAACATTGTATGCTCATTTTTTTTATATTTGTCAGCATATACAAAAATAATTGCATCAATATTTAAGCATACAACTTAAAATTTCTTTTTCCTTTAAGTATTCAAAAATAATTATTTTAAAGGGAATAAAACAACACAGAGAAAATTTTATAACCATAAATTTTAAAGTTGAATAGAAATATTTAAAATCAAACGTCTCTAGAAATTAATTGTTCACTAATTATTTAAACATGATATTTTAAATGAAGTGATTCAAACATTTCATTTATTTTAACTGCGATCACAAATTTATAAAATTCAAAATATAAATGTTCTTTAACAAAAAGACTTAAATCTATTTTATTCAAATTAAATAAATATCTCATAGAAAACATAGATTATCGCAGACGGTATTTTTTTGAAAAAGAATTAGAATAAATATTTTTTTTAGCGGCGGGAAATATTCCGCCAATAATGGAAGAAAATTGAAATCAATACGAAAAAATAATAATTCTTACCTGTATCGGCAATTCTCACTCCCACGCTAAAATCGGCGAGCCTGTAGGAATATTCGTCTGATTTCGAGATGGTCGCTCATTCCTCTGATCATTCCACGGATCCGCTGCTCCATACGTTCAGACGTCGTTGTGACGTCATAGCTCACTCGACCAATCAGACTCATTGTTTCCCATATTTTACGCAATTGCTGCCATTCAGTACTATCGATGAGAAGATGCTACATTGTGTGTGTTAGCGATGGAACAGTACGTTACAAAATAATGGTTGTAAAAAAAATAAAGGGGGAGGGATTTGTTTTTTGTTTTTCGAGTGGGTTGTAAAAGTTTATCGTCTGCGAATTTTATTTTACATTTTAAGCAGCTTAAATTTAAAAGTGTGGGCGGTGAATCCAAAAAAAGTTAATAGTTTTCGAACGATGGAATTTCTTTTCAAGCTGCTGATTGAAACATAAATTCTGCTGTTATAAGTTTATTTTAGAAACCCTTCATTAATTTTTATTTTAAAAATGAGCAGCGGCGCGTTGAAGTAAATTCAAGAACAATGAAATGAAGTTTATTTTATGATTAACAAAAACATTTTTCTTTTGAGTAGACGGAGAGAAAATATTATTACAATATATGATCTTTTTAACTGTAATGATTAATGAATGTTTGTTGTTCTATTTTTTTCTTCTTTTGTTAATTTTGTTTATTTAAAAAAATTCGACTTCATTTTATTATAAAAATTGTAACAATATGAGAAATAAATTTTTTATACAATTTTAATTTTATAAACTTTTTTTTTAGGACAACAAAAAATAAGAGTATCAAACAAAATTCTTTGTTTTACTTATAACAGTTTTTAAGAGTATGCGTGATTTTAAATTTTCTTTTTCATCTCAATTAAATTTGTTCTAGAATAATGTTCCAAGTCTTTTTTTTTTTAAAAATCATAAGGGTACTATTATTACCAATTTACAAGATTTATTTTTAAATAATAATAAAAAATTAGATTTAAAAAATATTACAATTTAACGCATAGAACTGTTCATCATGTTAGTTCCTACCTATTGAAATAAAACTGTTAGAATTATTAAACTTATCTCTTGTGCTCAGAGTTAAAACATATTATTACAAAATAAAAAAAGATTTATATTTTGAAAATAAATTCTTACTTATAAAATAATATTTATATGAAAATTCCTTCGATCTATGAATGTCTCAGCACTTTTTTTTATATACAGGATTTTATGCATAAAGCAGAACTATATTGATCATATACAGTCAAAAGTTCATTTTCATCCCATTAGCTTTAAAATTTAAATAGCAGATATTCAATAATCTAAAAAATGTGATATCTGAAGGTTTATAGATGTTTCAAAATAAGTCATTTTATATTGTTTTTTTTGTCCTAGTTTTTCTCTTTTAGGAATTTTCGAGAATTCCTTAATAGCTTTAAAATATTCCAAACATTTTTAAAGTTTTTGTTGGTATTTATAATACAAAAGAATGTGAAAATCTGAAAATCATAAACATCTTTGAGTTCAATTTTCTCGGCGAATTCTTATTCTAAAATACTTTAAGTTTATAAATACTATACTTTCTTTTCATGCATAAATACTAAGCAATTTTATTTTTGTTCTTTTTATAGATTCTTTACATTTTCCTACGCAATTATTGCTTAGAAAAATAAGTTAAACTGATGAAACACCTTCATATTTATGTGTGAGAATGTTCATATTAATGTATCAAATATATTTAATTTAGAATTATAATTAGATGGATAGAATTCACCATATTCTGTGTTATACCCGTATTCTTATAAATGATAAGTGGTGAATTTTCACGTTGCACTGTTTAGATGCTCCAGGGCCTTTGGCGCCGACGTTGTAGTTTGAACTGTGGACAACACCTGAGCCATCATCTCTTTCACAAGCTTCCATACCACAATAACGAGAGGACGTTTGAGCCTTGACATATCAAACGCGTGTGTGATTTTCAATTTGACACGATTTTGAGCATTCGGTTGTTAAAACAATTTTTTTTGTGGACTCGAAATATTTTTCATATGAGGAACGATTTCTTACTTAGATATGTAGAACCAAAGTGCAAAGCGGAGTACATGCAACTTTTCTCTCTTCAAACAATTAACTCTCTCCAGCAGTGACATTTAATAATTTACAAATAGCTATAATTTATCTTTAAATTACATCTTTCACATTTTTGAGAGTAATTCCGAAAATGCTCATGTTCTGAAGATATTTATCAATCGTTTATTACAAATTTATCATTTTTCCATCTACTCAAAAGATTAATAAATTTGTAGAGTAATGCAAGTGGATCTGAAGAATTGTACCTCGTGCATAGGTTGTGACTCCTGCTGTATATTGTCAGTTTAAAAAGAGTCGAAGGTGGGGCAGGATTTTTGCATAGGGGGGAGCCCAGGGCTTCAGAATTTGTAAAGAACGTCACTAATTGTGACTTTCATGGTCTTCAATTTATGCATACAAGACGAGTTATAAGCTATAGTCAAAATTTTATTTAAGACTTCTAGATTATCAGGTTGTTGCACTTTAAACGGAATTGGTCTGAAAATCCATCAACGTTGGACAGTTATTTCGGAGTCCTGTCAGACAGTATAAGTGTCACGTGATTTATAAAGTTAGGAGGCACTTTGTCATTAGCTATCATGATACTCTACAGAAGCCATAATTCAGACCTACTAACTCTTTCTGGTTCAATGTGTTTTCAAATATCTTCCCTTAGAAACAAACTCATCTAAAATCCACTAAATCGCTTCCGGTTTCATAAAAACAATTCGAATCAAAGTAAAAAAAAAAACAAGCTCCTTTGAAAATCAAAAGCAAAGACATAAAGCTGAAACGCACATAAAACGTTCTTAAGTATTCGATCACGAGAGTTCGATCAAAACAAACTTAACTCTCTCCTCCTTTTTCTTACAGATCCATACTCTGATTCTTTTTTAAAACGTTGCCGAAGAAAGCAAAAAAAAAAAACTGGTTTAAGCACAGAAGCGAACAATGACTTATCATAAATGTTTCTGTTGATCGACTTCAAAGCGGTTCTTTTTATCGAATGTATTTATCTTGAAAAATGACCGACCGAGAGATAATAACAGTCGATATAGCGATGAAGAACAAAAACTGACCGAAATCTCTTTGGACTTGATGACAAATATCATGTCTAAGTGATGACGACCACCCATCAATCTATGGATTATATAGATTTATCTAATATCTGTTGATACATGTGTACTATATCGAATTGAGGTTTTTGCAACATTTATATGAAGAAGGTACTTGTTTGTTAAGTGTATTAATTTTTTCTAGAGCACTAGTTTTTGAATGGTGAAAGAAAGATATCTTATCGTTGAGTCAATTTGCCTGATTTTTCTTTATAATTTTTTTTTTTAAATTCAAAGACTAATTTTAATTTAGTCTTTCTTTTCCGTGTATTTATTGATTTTTAATTCAGTCTTTAGAATAATGTTTTGATAATAATCATTCAGGGCAATAGATCTTAAGATATCAGACTACGTTCGGAACAGTGATTTTAAAAAGGCGCATAAATGGATAATTTTCATGATATTTAGTGTCACTTAGATTAGACTACATGTATAAAATGGTTTTAAGGACATTTTGCCAAAAAAAAATTATTTAAATACAATATTTTAACAAAAAATTAACTTAGAATAATCTTTTTTCAAAATGTTCTCCTTTTGTGAAAAATGCTTGTATTATAATAATATTTTTGCCTGTATATAACTCAGACACCTCTTTACTTGCAGAGGCTCAACTATATGATTTTGAAAAATTCACACATTATTTCCAGAGTTACAACCCATTTAAATAATTATCGGCGTTTTTTTTTCTTAAAATTGCTCCTCTCTGTTGCAGTAAAATATGGATAAACCCACTTCTAAGTTCTATATTTCAAAAATTCTAGTTGAGCCTCTGTAGAGAGATCTGAGCTATATACAGGCAAAATATTATTATAATAGAAGCATTTTTCTCAAAAGGAGAACATTTTGAAAACAAATTATTGTAAGTTAATTTTTTGAGTAAATAATTTTTTTTTGTCAAAATGTCCTTATACAACAATTGTATACATGTATTCTAATCTAAGTGACACTGAATACCATGAAAATTATCCATTTTTGCGCTTTTGCAAAATCACGGTCCAGAACGTAGTCGGATACCTTAAAAGTATCTCTTTTTTAACCGTTTACGGTCATTTTTACTCTGGTAATGTTATGTTAGAAAATTTTGAAATTATAAAAAGAAATTCTTTTGGCTTATTACTTAAAATTAATTTTGATTTTAAGACCTTCGTCAGTGTGTTTCTCACTATCTACTGGGAGCTTATTTAGGTGCGTTGCATTTCTTTTTTATAATAGTTACTAAAATATAGTTTGGAAACACTAAATATACTGGAGGATTTATAATTTGGAATATATTGTATTGCAAATTTTAAAATTCATACGTATTACTTTCCATGAAATTTCCGAAACGAGAGATCAATGCATAATGGAGATATTGCAAGCTATAATCTTATTCTTATCGCTTTAGTACAACACAAAAGGCAACACTGATACGTTTTGTCAAGTTGGTATATCGTCTCAAATTTAATCAATCATACATCCTCTGGAACAGTTTTCTTGCTGCTCAGGAAATTTACAGTTTGTCTTTTTGCGCTTAATACCAAAACTCCAGTTGTTATTCTAGCCGAGAAATGCTAGCAGAACGGGTGTAAGGTAAGGAAAATGGCTTCACGCACACATTTGAAAATTAATTAATCTGGTGATAGTATATTTACTCCACTGGTTTTATAAAAAGAGTTAAAAGATATTAAAATAGGGTATTTAAATTAAAAATAAACAAGTGGTGTCGCGCGCGTCTAAGGTATGAAATTAGCCGTAAATACAGCATTGTACAAAAGAAAGCACAACGTTGTCAAGACATGCTTTGGCTGAAGAATAAAAAATCGATATTTGTATAAAGTTTTTTTTTTTCTAGCTTCTTTTTAGATTTTTCTTGACAAAATGAAAGCAAAATAATATAAGGTATTTATTTTTATTTAAATTCAGTAGGAACTCTATCATTGACCTGATTTTCATATAATCCTAACATATTCTGCGTATTACTGTGAATTTTAAGCGTAATAATCTGTGTTTGCTCTCTTCTGTTATTCGTATTGTTACGCCACTGTGCCATTTTACTTCTGTAACTTGATCACGCAGTTAAGTCCCTCCAATTCTTTGAGATTAAAAACGGACTTTTCTTCAATCTTATTTTATTTCTTTATGGTAAAGCTCTTTTCTTATGTTTTGTTATTACTAAACCAGATTCAACAGTAATCGTATTTTAATTTGAGATTAAAAAATAATGAGAAAAAGTTGTATATTAGCCGCAAATATTACATTAATTGATTCGCATATTTAAAAATTGAATAACTTAACATTGTGCAATACCACTAAAACTTTGACTGAATTAGAATACCATATATGTAATATTATGGTTAAATATTTTTTAGAAAATATTATTATTTGTTGAGTAATATCGTTACTGTTTCGAAGGTTTTCTCTTTCATTGATAAAGTAAGAATAAGGTGATAAACTTATTTCATTTCCTTTTCAAAAAGAATCCCAGCCATATTCACTCTAAAATGAACAAAAACACTAACATAACGAATATGTAAACTAGATGTGAGTCGATTTGTTGATGATAACTTACATATATTAATATAGCAGGAGTAGACTTGTTTCATATACCCTCAGAGTCAATTTATAGGTTTTTACTGTATTTATTTTCTCTATTGTTTCGCTAAAGTATTTATTTCCAAAATATTCTTCTCATATGAATATATGTGGAAATAATTTGCATCGGGTAAATACAGTTCTTATTTAAACTCTCAGCGTTTTAGGTTTTAAACCAGGAAATATATTTTGTTGCCTTTCTCTTTCTCTCTTTTTTCATCAGTTCTTTTATTTCAATATTTTATTCCTTATTAAAAATATAGAGTATTTCTTTGGAAATATTTAAAATGAAATATATCTTATCTTTCAGTGTAAATTGTAAAAACTGTAAATCTCCCATATTGTATGTAAGTGCAGAATATATATTCATTTTCAAGTTTTTAATACCGTTAATAACTTTTAAGAATGATATACAGTCGGACCTCCATATAACGAAGTCGCTAAATCCCAGAAAAAAGTTCGTTATATGGAAAATTCGTTATATAGAGGTTAACCTTTTTATTTAAAATTTTATAAACCACATAAAACAAATTTTAAATTCATAAACACTATATATATTTAAAAATAAATATTCATACCTTTTTATATTAATATATGTTTATTTTATATATCTTACCATTAAAGAAAGAAAGAAAAACTGCAAGGAAAACAAGAAAAAAGTCGAAGAATTCACTGTACTTTTCAATATTAAGAAAATAATTTTACACAAAATTAATGAATTTTAAGGACATTTTATAATTTAATACATACAAGTAATACTAAACATACATTATTTTACAGGGGCTACTCACTGAGTGTGAAAGGGGATATCGAAGATGTTTCTACTGAACTGGACAGTGGGGTTGCATTTCTTTCATGAACTTCTAGACTTCTGTTGCTCTCGGTGAGTTAGGATCTAATAAAACCAGTTCAAGATTTGTGACCACCATAAAATGTGTTAAAGAGTGAATAACTTGAAATTTTTTCAGAAATACCTTTAAAAAAAGGGTGAACAAAAATTGAATCACAAAAGAAAAAAATTCGTTATATAGAAAATGCATTTGGCTATAGAGAGGTTATTTTACGAGGAAAATCATGAAATGTTCAAGGTTTCAGGAAAAGTTCTCTATATAGAAAATTCGCAACATAGAGTTCGTTATATAGAGGTTTGACTGTATTTCGATTAAATTGTTGCAGATATATATATATATATATATATATAAATATAACTTATATATATATATATATATATATATATATATATATATACTCACCTATATATATATATATATATATATATATATATATATATATATATATATATATATATATATATATATATATATAATCCTTTATTATGCTGAATTTACTCAAGGAACGTGCATTGCAAAAGTAATGGCCACTGTTAGGCGATATCTCTCTACATTTAGAAATTTGTGACGCTGACTGTTGCACCGTTGGGCCTGGGATCGAATCACGGAGAAGGCATGGATGTCTAGAAATCCATAGTGCCTTCGCTGAATGGGGGTACTCTAAATAGCCATCGAGCAGCTAGTCCTCTCGTGTGGTTAGTGGAAGGGGAAGAGAGGTAGGAGGCCTCTCTGACCACCCCTAGGGTGTTCTCCCTCAAAATTGGGGTGGAATCAAGTCCAATCGCACTGTCATCTGTATGGTGCTCAAAGCTACGGCTAACGATAGGCGTAAATGTATCCCTTTGTCGTGAGGAATTTCGAGAGCCTTGATGTGATGTTACTCTCTATCAGGTGGCATAATTAACAACAACAAAACTGATTTTTTAAGGTAAACCTCAAATAATTATACATGTGGAAATTTTTCTGTTGATAAAATAATAAATTACTGTAATTATAATAAAAATAATTTGAAATTCTTACAATTATTTGAACGCAGATATAAAATAATTTGCTTTTTGCTGATGTAATAAAAATACAACACAAATTAACATACCGTAAAATTCGGCGTATAAAAAGCGCACCTATGCTTTTCCAAATGTATTTCTTAATTTTTAGTTATATTCGTTGCATAACACACACGCCCTTTTTTAAGAAGAAACCTGAAATGTACATGTTCAATGCTCTTGCGTTTTGAAGTCATTTCTATGAGGTATCATCCCAAGCTATTGAAAAAGTAGCATATTTCAGGAACTATAACCCTTTAAGTTAATTAGGTATGTCATTTCTTTAAATAAACAGTATTTTGATCTATATAGATGTCTAATTTTTTTTTATGCTCATCTTTTCTTTTCTTTTTAAGGTATCCGACTACATTCAGAATCGTGATTTTAAAAAGGCACATAAATGGATAATTTTCATGATATTTAGTGTCACTTATATTAGAATATAAGCATAAAATTGTTTTAAGGACATTTTGACAAAAAAAGCTACTTAGATACAATATTTCAGCTAAAAATTAACTTAGAATAACCTTTTTTTCAAAATGTTCTCCTTTCGTGAAAAATGCTTCTATTATAATAATATTTTGCCTGTACATAGCTCAGACCTCTATACAGAGGCTCAACTAGGAGTTTTTGAAAAATTCACATTATTTTCAGAGTTACAACCCATTGAAATAATTATCGGCGTTTTTTTCTTAAGATTGCTCCCCTCTGTTGTCGTAAAACGTGGATAAATCCACTTCACAAGATTTACATATATTTCAAAAATTCTAGTTGAGCCTCTGTACGGAGGTATGAGTTATATACAGGCAAAAGGCTGTTATTACAATAAAGCATTACCCAAAAAGAAGCATTTTGAAAAAAATTGTCCTAAGAGACCGAACACAGCAAAATATTATTACTTAAACTAATTTTTTATAGTAATGGTATTCTTAAAACAGTTTTATATACATTTACTAACCTAAGTGACACTAAATATCATAAATAGTATCCATTTATACGCTTTTGCAAAATCACGGCTCCGAACGTATTCGGATACGTTAAACCTTTCGTTTTTATACCTAGCGTATAACGCACACCTGTAAATTTCGATGTCATTTCTTATCTTAAAAATGCGCCCCCAGATTTTGGGGTACATTCTCTACTCTCATTTCTCTACAATTATTGTTTATAACATAAATATAATATTTATTTTTAAAAATAAAAAAAAATAACTATAAAGTTATTTTTATTACTAAATTACGCTAAGGCTACGTGAAGCTTCCTTGTTAATTTTTTTTGAATATTTTGGAATCAATATAATTAGCAATACTTAGAGAAAAAAGATTATTTACTTGAGGCTTGAAAGAAAAAATAAACGTTTTATTCTATAATGAGAATTTCTTAACATATTAGTGCCATAGACAACGAAAAAAGTTCGATATAACTTTGAGATTAAAGTATATTATAATAATCGTGGTAGTATTTCTATTGAAGGGAATTCGAGAATACTCCAAACACGATAAATATCTGAGAACTTTATTCGTCGGAATATTAAGGGATGGACAAAATATTTTTGAAATATTTCAGTGTAATCTTTTATGCTTTTAGTACTTATTCTTTTCGATTTCGTAGATAAATTGTAGAATTTTCTTCTTGTTGTTGGTAAGTTTTATACTCTTTATTTTGATTTTTATTTTATTTCCTTTTCAATTTTACATCACATTTTCAATTTTATTTTCATTTTAAATTTTTTAAAATTCTTCCTTTTTTTTGTCCTTTACAGAATATCTGTATAGGTAGATTGAATTGTGTTAAAATTTCTAGAAAAATATATTTTATCGTTATAATTTTTTATTTTTCCGCTGAAAAAATGTTGAGCTTATGGGCTCACGTTGTTCTTTTGAAACTTGACCTCAAGCAGGTCTTCAAGGTAAGGGACGATTCCAGAACTACAGAGAAGTAGTGTTCGCTCTTGTACGCGCCAGCAATCAATATTAAAATAAAGCAAGATTAAAATCCAATGGTACCAGAAAACATAGCACTAGTTGAAGGACCAGGATGGAAATACATAAAGTAAGAGTCCAGTAGCTGCGACACCAGACGCAGAAACGACCTTTCAGATGTTTAAGGTATCCGACTGTTCGGAACCGTGATTATAAAAAAAGCGCATAAATAGATAATTTTCTTGATATTTAGAGTCATTTCGATTAGAATACATGTATAAAATGGTTTTAAGGACATTTTGACACAAAAAAATTATTTAAATACAATATTTCAGCAAAAAATTAACTTAGAATAACCTTTTTTCAAAATGTTCCCCTTTATAATAAATGCTTCTAAAATAATAATATTTTGTGTGTGTGTGTGTGCTTATATAAATTAAAGACTTCTCCAGAGAGTCTGAACTATTTTTTTGAAAAATTCACATTATTTTCAGAGTTACAACCCATTGAAATGATTATCGGCGTTTTTTTCTTAAAATTTCTCCCCACCGTTGTCGTAAAACATGGATAAACCCACTTCTGAGATATATATTTCAAAAATTCTAGTTGAGCCTCTGTACAGAGATCTGAGATATAGACAGGCAACATATTATTATAATAGAAGCAATTTTCACAAAAGGAGAATATTTTGAAAATGGGTCATTCTATGTTCATTTTTTGTCAAAATATTTTGTACTTAAATAATTTTTTATTGTAATACTACTCAAAAAAATTTTATATACATTTTCTAATCTAAGTGACATTTAATATCATAAATATTATCCATTTATATGCTTTTGCAAAATCTCGGTTTTGAACGTAGTCGGATACCTTAAATTAACTTACTATATATAATCGAAATTTTCTAGCTTGAATAGAAAGTAGGCGAGGAGATGTGCTTGAGTCAGGTGAGATTGCTACTGAAGGTATAATATTAGAATTATTGTGATTTGAGATTTATTAGGAGGAAACTTTAAAGAGACGAATGTTCACTAAGATTGAATTTCTATTAGATTAAATTGGATGATAAGTTAAATTCTTTATTAAGGTAAGGATCAAGTTTGATAGTCTCCTAATCGTTCGAGTTTTACCGTCGTTGTTTCACTTTCGTGGTTAGCATTGAGACATTCTCTTACTATTATTGTTAAACGTGTCTTTCTTTTGTGTGGTAAATAAATAGGTTCAGTGCATGTCTCACACCCCAACAAGTGTTTTTTCCCCTACCTACACATTAGGTCCCGAAGAGAGTCTCAAGCCCCCCACAAGTTTAAAGTTTTAAAAACCTCCCCTGTGATTCTCCTCAATGGGTGAACGTTCTGTTTTCTTTTTTGGAATTTGCCTCTATATATAGGCTATACATTATAGAGCTTGACTAAATATAAAGTATAAATAATGATTAAATTTATTAAAAAAATTATAAATATATAAAGAAATATAAGAGGTTTTCAAAATAATACCATGTATAAATATTTTACTCTCATCGTCTATGCTTGATAATTTTAGTTGTTCTAAAAATGAAACCCAAACGGGAATTTGTTTTGCGATTAAATATATTTGTAATGTTTCTATAATTTTTTGTCCATAGATAGAACAGCATCTCCTTGACAACAACCAATCCGGTGATTGCCATCATAGTAAATTTTCCTTGTCTCGTCTTAAGACGCCATAAATATATTTCAAAAGACATTCCGAAAGTCAGACGGGAAAATTTGAATATTTCAAAAGATCGCTATTATTTGTTCAATCGATTGCGTATAAATGCTTTAGAAAATTATACTAGAGTTAGAAATTTACTCAGTTCTCGTAATAAAATATTGAAAGGTGTCATTTAATTTTTTAAAAATTTTTAAGTTTAAAATATAATGGTATTTATAATTACACTTTTACCCGCTTCCCTTACAAATTTTTTTGAAAAAAATTGCAAAAAATCATCACATTTTTTTATTTTTTTTTGGGGCAAGGGAAAAAAACAAAACACAAAATATGAGGTTTTGTTTTTAAAAATTTTTTCAAACGTAAAAACATTCAGTTTTAATATTGTTTACTAACCCGAGTTATCTCGGGCAAATGAAAAAAAGTTAAATATTAGTCTTTGTATGATAGTTTTTGAAACAAGGGACAAAATAGTTGGCATTCTGTCCACTGGTATCTGGTTTCTTTTCTTACTGGCTTACCTCTGGAATCTCTTTTACGGGAGCACAGAGCACACTGTCTCGTTGGATTTGAATTTTTTTCAGTAGGAGGAATAACATATGTAAAATTCCCTGAGGTTAACCTGAGTGGTAATGGAATAATGCTGGGTCTACCTGATGTGGCAGAAAACTCGTCACGATGATTTTCGGAAATTATTTTTTCAATCAGTTGTATTCTAAATTGTTTAGGTGATCGGGAACCCCCTCCTGATTTACAGTTCAAAATGTAGGCTACATACAGAAGCATCACTTCTACTATTTTCAATGTCCACCTCTTCATAATCACTATTTGAAAAATCATCGCTTTCGCTGTCTTGCATCATCGCCATTATTTTACTTTTTTTCAACGGAACTATCCTTCTTTATACATTACTATAATCCACAAGCCGACGTGTACTATACAACAGGGAAAACACGTGACCAGTCCCGCAAAAAGAACTTTGCAAACTGCTAATCAAAACTGAATATTTCATTTCATTTCCTCCAGGCCGAGTAAAACAGTGATAAAATCAATCATACTGACAACTTCTGCTTCCCCCCGAGTTTTCTCGGGATAGTAATTAACTGCAATATATACAAACCCGAGATAACTCGAGATAATCAGGAAAGCGGTTAAGTGGAAATTAGGGTCATTTTTATTTTTATTGTGTTATAAATGATGAGTAAACCTATTAAAAAGCAAATATGAATATGTATTTTTAATTGGCCCATAGGAAACAGGGATAAATATATGACAAAGAATTTTTTTTCTAAATAAATACTTACACATACTTCAGATTTAAATAAAAATTATTTTGAATGGAATGAGTCTTCTATATGTTTCTTCAGTGAGGAACACACACACACACACACATATATATATAGAGCTTATTTTGTAAGACTGATTTCATGAAAACTTACAACTTCAAGACAGTGGCCTTAAGCCAATGGTCATGGTCGTGAACACTAAGGCCGATGTTGTCGAGTCATGGATTTTCAGTCCCTGGTACCATTGAAAGTCCTCCTGTTCGCGTGGTGTGGAAGCTTAGAAAGGAGGGTTCAGGTTAGGTATCTTCCTAGTCACTCACGAGTTTCATTGCCAATACACTCGTGTTGCTTCAGAATGCGACATAAGTTAAAATCAAATTAAAGTAAAGATTTGTTTGTTTCTGAGTAGTTTCGAATTTTTGCATCTCTCTCTGCGTGTTGAGTGGTGATACAACTTGTACTTCTAAACCATCATCAGAGGATTACAAAATAATGCGTGAAGTACTTTTGTCATTCTTTTCAAAGAACATTTTCTACATCCTACTAGCTGATACCGGCTTTGAAGAGGGACACTGATGAATGATAAATCAATAGAGGAGCTCAATGTATGCTTGTATCTCATGGGGGGAAATGAAAGCAGAGAGCCGGTTTTGTCAAATCCACCTGCACAGAGGAGAAGATGATTAATTCACGGAAGATATTTAAAATAATATCATCTTTGACTTCATTTTCCTGAGTACAAATTAAGAGTAGTTTGATCAAACCTCTGGAAACTGTTTTAGAGAATGATGGAATGAACAAGTCAGCATTTTGCAGAGTTGTGTTTTCAACTTATTTGCCACTCCCGCTTTTTACCTCTCATCACTCTTTTTCCGTCCGTGCTAAGGTAGCCTCGGACTTCTGACGTGATGCACACAAAACAAAAAGACCTAAATATCATTTTTTATTTTTATTTCGTTACATTCTTCTCATTATTATCCTTTCGATTGATACATCCCTTTTTTGTATGTCTGAAAAAATTGAAAAAATAAAACTTTCAATTGAAAAATGTAAAACAAGTAAATTTAGAATTAGACCAAAGCACACACCCAGCAATAGATAATAAAAAAAAAGAGAGAAGCTAGCTAAAAAATAGTTTTGATATAAGTAGTAATAACTAAAAGAAGAAGGTACTTTACAAGTAAAACTGGGATATATTTCTGAGTATTACATTAATGAGGAATTTTTTTATTTCTTTTAAAATAATGTTCTTTTAAATTTTTTAACTAAGGCTTATTTATTAATATAAAAAAATTTTTAATTTCAGTTCTTATTCATCATATTTTTCCATAGAAGTATAATATTTCAATAATATATGAAGCAAAAAACACCAGCCTTTTTATTTTTAATATTCTGATTTCGAATAAATAATTTGAATTCTGATTTTTTTTTATATTCTTACTCTATTTTTAATTTGCACCATATTTTCAAAAATAAACAAATTTGACAACATTATTTCATCTTTTACAGAAACAGATTAAGTTTGATTAAAATCACTTATTTTCCTTAGGAAATCATCTTACAATTTTTTTTAACATCTTGCGTGAATTGATCATTTCCCCGGATTTGATGAAATCCCCAATTTAATCATTTTCCCCGCGATATATACTCTGGCGTGCTACGAGGTGGGGGTTAAAAAATTTAGGTCGTCACCCAAAAACTATTTTGCAAAATGTGGCGTTAATAATCAATCAATAAATCTATCCACCAATTAAGAGTATTAGCGTGCTGCTGTATGCTTGTTTGTTTATTTAACATTTTCTCGTATGTTTTTTCTGGCCACATAAAGACCCTCTTGCCAAAGTTGCTTTGTAATCTTGAGACATAGTCAGATGATGGCAGGATCAATACTTGAATTGGCACCCCTCTTTCAACGTCAGCATCAACAGATAAGTGTGACGCGTTTTAGCTTCGCTTCGATGTTTTTGTGGCCCGGGGACCCCATGGTCGGTAAAGGAATCGTGGTTCTGTCATGAGTTCGAACCTGTACCAGAAGACCCCCCTTTTGGGGACGATCTGTCGAGGGCTTAAACGACGTCCCCTTGGTGTGTTTGTAGTTAGGAGAGGGGTGGTGCCCGCTCGGTATCGTCCCGTCCTTTAAATTCAAAAACTTTCCCCCCAAAAGCCCTCGGGGCTAAACGGCGACGTTAAAAATCACCACCGATGTGTTTTTGGGGGAAACAGGTTTCGAAAAAAGCATGGTTAAAAGTATTAAAAAAAAACAGGACTCATTATTAGCAAAGTCTTGGAGATTTCTTGATTCGTTTGAAATATCGTCACTTCTTCCGAAATTTTGTAAAGTAAAATTCCGGCCGGGGCAACTGGCCCCTCCCCTCCTGTGCCCTTCCTCCAAGGGGAACCACATTTTCTTCCCCACTCTCTACTTCTAGTTGGTTGACTTAACAAAAAATATATTGTGGAACTACGCATTCACACGTCTCCGTTATCAAAAACAAAAAACCCCCTTTTTTTCCCCTTTTTGCACCGATGTTTGGGTTCTCCTGCGTCATTCCCTATTCAGTCAACTTTGTGTCCCCGTGTGAAAGGAATTCTCTCTCCTCTTTGCGCTAGAGGTGTGGTGACATAAAACGAACTCACAGGCACAAATCTACTTCGTGTGAAACCAGCCTTCCTTTTAACCCTTTCTTGAACCATTTATTTCTCTTTTGAATTACTCGCAGTTTTTTATGTTTTATTGACACAATTAAACAAAAGTATTTAAGTATATATATATATATGTATATAGATTAATTTTATATTTACATTTAAATTTTATGGGTGGGAAGAATACTTCCCAAGAAACCCTTCACCGTCATAAAGAAAATTAAATTTAATGGGAATTATTTGTCATGAAAAGATGAGAAGCATTTTGCAATGCACAAGGGGACATCACATTCTACACACACGCAGTGGGTCCTCTTTTCTCGTCTCTTTGTTCAACATTTTCTACACCGTCTATAGCTAGAAACCATCTATGGCGTATAATTTCCCACACTGGCTAAGCGCACATCATCCTAAACTAGATACTTCTTTGCTTGGAAGCTACAGATGGGTGACAAAATAATACGAACACCGCGAAAATGGCATGACCCATTTCAAAGACGCACAGCGCGCATGTCATTTTGCGTTGCAGTCCGCCGCCTAGCGGATTCGAAAGGTAATGTATCAGTCGCTCAACAGCTGCAATAGGTGTTGCACGCGTCTATTGTAATTTCTGAAAAACGCAATAATGACGGACCTGTCAGAGTTCGAAAAGGTATGAGTTGAATGAGGTGCGCTGGTTGCTCGATGACGGAAACAGCTAATTATTTGGGGCGTGCAAGAAGTACGTTTTCGCCGTTATGACGCCATACAAAAGTGCGGGAATGTGCGTCTGGCAAGCACAACAGTGGACGGAAAAGAAAGCTTACCGGGAGGGATAAAGAGTCTTAACCCGCATAGTGGCCCGAAAGCGCAAGCAATCGCTATCCCAAATAACGTCTGGGTGAATAGTCATCTTCGTAACCCTATTTCAGTAAGAACCGTCCAAAGGGAACTGCATACTTCGAACTTGTATGGAAGAGTTGCAATTCGTAAACCTTTGGTAACAGCACGTCATGCTTACAGCGACGCCAGTGGTGTAGAACACACAGACAGTGGACCCCACAACAGTGGCAACAAGTCATCTGGTCGGATGAATCAACGTTCTCCTATTCCAGACCACCGGACGAGTTTATTGTGGAGAACACCCAAAGAAGCATTTGCTCCTGAATGCATCATGCCGACTGTGAAGCATGGAGGTGGGTCCCCTTTTGGTATGGGGGCGATATCTTCGTGGTCTTGGGCCACTTTTTACTCTGCATGGCAAGGTTCAGCTGCCCACTATGTCGATATCCTGGGGATCAGGTGCATCCATTTGTCCAGACTTTATTTCCCGGAGAATGCCCATTTTATCAAGACGACAACGCCCTATCCAAGAGCTAAAATCGTGCAAGAATGGTTTGCAGAGCATGAGAGGGACTAGGTCATCTTTTCTTGGCCCCCTCAGTCACCTGATTTAAATATTATTGAATATTTGTGGGGATATTTGGAGTCAAAACTCCGTGCTCGATTCCCCTCACCATCTACGATTTCGGCATTAGAGACCGCTCTCCACGAAGAATGGCTTCATATTCCATTAAAGTTTTTCTGACCTCTATGCGTCCACCCCACGTCGCATACAGTCTGTAATTCAGTCAAAGGGGTCCAACCCTATTAATAAAGCATTTCTCCTCTTTCATAGGTGTTCGTATTATTTTGTCACCCATGTGTAGCAGGACGTTCTTTCCTTTTTATTGAAGAATATTCTTCTGTTATAGTTGAAGATACGGAATGTTAACTGGTCTTTATATATTTTGTTCACTTTCCACAGTATGAAACTATATATGATGGCAAGGTCAATAAAAAAAAATGCGATGCCACCATTTTATAGATCTTCTTATTTGGTATCTTTCTTTTCTTTGATCGAAGTGATCAACCCCTTCGCTGGTATCGTTATACACAGAGACAGCTTTTGGACAGGATACTTATTCTTTGGTTCCATTTTTTTTCTTGTCCGATTTACAGGAATCATAATCGCTGGATTACGTACAGTAAAACAAAACTGAAGAGGGAATGAGTCTTCCCATCATTATAATAGCAAATTCAATATATTATAATGGGTTTTAAGCTTCCCACAGGTGTATTTTGTAAGATCATGTTGATGGGAAGTAATCTTCCCAAAACCCACGAAAGGATTAAACAAGATAACGTCGGACCGCACATGGCGTGTCTTACTATGAATTGTTTTCAAGTTTGTCGAGAATTTCCTTGGCCCGGTAGTTCACCTAATAAATCCTTCAAAAGCAGATTTGAATCTTGATAAGAGGTAACCCGCAACCATTCCAGAATGTTGCCGATTTTACAAGGTTGTTGGAAACAATTTAGAAAGAGGTTCTGCTGGATACCATCCAAGAACTTTATCAGTCTTTTCCATCCTGAGTCGCAGCTTACATTCATGGCAGAGATAGATCAATACCTCATTGCCTTTCCCCACTGCATAATGGTCGAAATTTGGGATAAATCACAGCCTATTTATCTGAAATTTTTTTTTTTTTCCCTTAAGCGTTTGAATCTCACCCTTTCATGTGACACCTGACCTGGTGGTCATGGCCACAGCCGTTCGTGGTATATCGTGATTCGCCCCCTAGTACCACAAAAAACATGGGGGTGGGGGCTGATGCATTAAGTCTGTCTGACTAAGTCTTCCTATGTGCGTCATGTCTTGGAAAAGGTGCCAGCCGGTGTCGACCTTGTCTTTTGACCATGATTCAAAAAATCAGGTCCGTCGCCGATGGTCTTCTTGTTGTTTATAGTGCAACGTTAATAGCCTTATTCCCTCCAACCCATTTTGTTTCTTTTCTCAATTAAGTGTGATTCCTTTTTTATGTTTTATGAGGGTATATTTCTTACTTGAAACATCATCTGGTCATTGATTGTTGTGCAGCACAGAAATATAAAAATCTGGATTCTTTTTATAGGTAAACCTGGTATACAAGGTTCAATTGCTGACAAACTTCAAATGTTTTTTTAAAAGGTTTATCTCTTTTTTTTATATATATATATATATTAACGAAGGAGGGGAAAATTGTTCTGGGTACCCTTCCGTTCCGCGAACCAAATACGTAACAATCACGCCAAAACGATCGTCAACCGTGATGTTGGGACTGTTCATATAGATATCCACCGCCACATACCCCCCCCAGTGTTTCGGTGAATGGCGAACAACGATACCATATTCGTGGCGGTATGTAAGCGTTTCGTCACGATGGGTTGCGTCATTCGTGCAGCGGGTTTTAGGTGCGTCATTTGTGGAGACGTGCGACTTTTTGCGTCATTTGTGGACGGTTTGATTGCGTCATTTTGTGAGACGACTTTTTGAAATTGCGTCCCGGGCGGAGTTGCTTTTGCGGGTGGGTAGATGGCGCCACGTCGGCGTGAAGGGCGTTCCTTTGCACGGCCAGGGTCCCAAAAGAAGGGGGAAGATTCGTTTTGGGTACCTTCCGTTCCCAACGGAAATAGTAAAATCACGCCAAAACGACGCAACGCGTGATGTTGGACTATTCAAAAAAATATCCACCGCCACACCTCATGGACAAAGAATTGGCCCCCAAAAAATAATTGCGGATTGTAACGAAATTTGGCATGAAGGTACATGTCAAGATAGCAAATGTTAAAAATGGCGTTATTGACTTACGTATACCCCGGGGTGTTTAACATCATTCTCCGTGGGTGAAAAAACCAAACAACTTGTTTAGGTGTGCTGAATCGTTTACAAAAAAGGCTGAGGAGCATGCCATTCGCCATTTTCGAAGACAATATGAGCAGCTGTCCCCAGTTTGAGAGAGGGGGAATCATCGGATGAGGGGCTGGGGGGTCAGAAGGCGAGTTCTCGTCAATTTGGGGCCCCTCTGATTGTGTTGTGACGAGGGGTTTGGGCCAGTGGATTCGAGAGATTATTTTCCCCAAGATCAGGTTCAGGGCCCCTATAGCAGACCAGTCGTCGAAGACAGACGCATCGTAAAAAATGCCGCGTACAGCCAACTGTTATCGCCCCATCCGGCACAGGTAGCACCTTCACTGAGGCCCCTGTCTTTGTGAAAATACAAATGGGCTGAAGGACATTTGGGATCGCGGCGCCCCTTCTTCTACCCCCGACGTCCATCCATCGCGCCTGTTTGAAGTGGTGCCACGCAAGAGGGGACTACAGCGGAATGGAACCAGGTCGTCGCGACGAATCAGATTCAGTCTCAGCAGTATTTAAAACGTGTTCGTTTGTGGGGACCACGGGTGAACGCCTAATCCTGCCTTTTCTTTCAGGGCCAGTGCCCCACAGCCGGTGATGGTATGGCGTCCATTGCCCACAAAACGGTCACCCCCAGTTTGATTCGTGGCCCCGTTTCCCCGATCTTTTTCCCAAAAATGTGTTGCCACTCATGCAACGCCCCAGGGGCCCAAAAAAAAAACGATGATGGGCCCCACCGGGAAATGTGTCACAAGACTGTTCCCCTGTTACTACCCCTTTCCCTTGGGCCCTTTCCCCCTCCCCAGATTTGTCTCCAATCGAGCATATCTGGGATCATTTGGGACGGCGAGTTGGGCATCCCACGAGTTTGAACGAACTAGAGGCAAGGTTAAAGCAAATATGGAACGAAATATCCCAAGACATCATACAGAACTTGTATGCCTCAATGCCCGATTGTATCGCTTCGTGCATTCGCGTTATAGCCGGGGTTCAACAGGGTATTAAATCCTCCGTTCTTTTGCCTTTTTCTCTGAAATAAATGATCCTTTTTATTTGATTTTCTAATCATTTACTTATACCAAAGTAGTCATTACGTATGTAAAATTTCGTTTCATTTTGACTACTCCTTCTCGGTGCGCTAATTTTTTGTCCATGGGTGTATATATATATTCCCCTATTATGTCGAAAGTTTCTGCTGTACAGGGAAGGTTGGATCCATAAAGCATTGCTAACCCTAATTCGCTGGCCTAATTCAGCGACATCTTTAGAAATCATAATAGGTCTCCAGTTTAGTCCAAAAACTTTTTTGTATCTACATTTGTTGTGTCTGGTGAATTCCAATTTCTTCCTGCTTTAGCACTGTAGGTTCTAGTACTTCTTTACTTTTATTTTATATTACTATATATATATATATATATATTGCTTGAATAACATTAATTATTATAAAATACATACAACAGGGTGTCCCAAAATTCACGCAAGAATTTATTTTCATAAAAATTACACTTTTATAAGTAAAAATTGTAAATTTTTTTATTCATAAAGTATACTATATAGGGCTATAGAATATATATTGTATATAGTATATGGGGTAAAGCTATACGGATTTTTTTTTTGTCCAATGTGCATTCTTTAGGGGCCATATGTTTTTTGTGGCCATTTTGCCTAAATATGCTTGTATTTCGTTGATACAAGGCTCAATTTTCTCCTTCAAGGCGTGAATGGTTGTAGGCGTATTGATACATGAACCTTACACTTCAAAAATTCCCAAGATAAAAAAAACCAAACATCGCTCAATCACAAGACCAATAGGCGACAAATTCTGACCACCAAAACTGGAAATAACATGACATTTTAAAATATTATTTGACAAGGAGAATGAATTGTTCTTTCGTATAGTCCGCCATTTTTATTAATCCTGAATTGTCAGCTGTGATGGGATCCTTTTTTTCTTCTTTGGCAACACTTTATCATGCAAATAAATTCAAACCTTGCGTGAATTTTGGGACAGCCTTTATATACGCGATGCAAATAATCGAAATAATTCAATATTGGAAATTAACCCCCTCACATTGGTTTTATAGAAATTCATACGTTATAAAGCCTTTGAAATTGGACGAGAATTCGACACAAATTTTAAAATTAAAGTTTAATTTTAAAATATTGTGTTTATGTACTTGATTTCATACCCTATATAGTTTTCATACGAAAAATTCTAATATAAGTAAAAAGTATTCAATACTATATTTTTATAAATATAGAACATAAGTTTATTACTTCATATAGCCATGATTTAAATAAATGATTTTACTTTTTTAACTTTTAAGTGCATTTCAAAACATTTTTCCAAATATATAGTACCAAACATTCATACCAAATAATCTTACAAAATATGAAAAATCCTTATGTAATTTTTAAAACATAAACCCAACGTAATAAAGTTATGAAACTAGTTCTCTCATTTTAGTTATTAATTCAATTCCTACTATTAGGTCACTCTCTCTATATATTTATATATTTATCTTGGTGGAATTTTCAATCGTCAATAAAATACGTTTTAAAAAGCTCAATTGAGCTGAAATTTTATATACATGATTATTTTGGACGACAATACAATAATATAGTTATAATTCATAAAATTAATTTATTAAAAATAATTATTTAAAGAATTACAAATACAGCCACATTGGCATCATTTTTGGCGACTTGTGTCAAAACTTGAAAAGGTTTTTTTTTCGCACGTTTTAAGGCATTCAGTTGAACTGAAATTTTATATACACGATTGTTTTGGATGATAATACGATACTTTAATGATAGTTAATAAAAATTAATGACCACTTAATGTTGTGATTCTGTCCTATGTATATACATATTTATATTAATTGTAACTACTTAATGAAAAGTAACTAAAATAAAATTTTCTTTGTTGATCTAATTAGGAATTGAGAGAGACTTAATTTTTTTTATATTACTTGTTTTATGAATATGATTTTATTTAAAGTTAATCATGTATCTTTGAGACCTCCATATGATTGTTTGCTGATGCAAATATGTAAAGAGTATGTTAAAGTAAACCTCATAGTTTAGAGAATATTAATATTAATATTCAATAAATCGTATTACTTTTCAAAAAGAAATTACTATTATTCAGATATACATTATACAGATATGATTGAACTATACAATTTAAGACTGGCCTAGAATGACCACGAAATGCTCACTAACTCGTGGCCAATGTGTCGTGGGTTTGAGCTCTGGTGCCTCTAAAGACCCTCCGAGTAGAGATACCCGATGCATCTTGAACCTGTCGAAGATTAAAGTTCTCCTTTTGGTGCGATAATTAGGAGAGGGAGGAGGGGTGTCACTTGACCAAGGCTCAAAATTACGAGGTCCGTCGCCATTAGCCTTCTTGTTGTTAGTTGCCTGTGCGTCTTGTATATAGTGTGCCGTAAATAAAGTCTTACTTAACCTTTAACCCTTTATCTACCGCGTTATGATTTAGTGCAGTTTTTTTCATGTAATATTTTTTCCTGAATCGCTACATTGAAAATTAAAGGATATGCATAAACAAAATTCTCAACTTTGGGGAATTTAATTAGTTAGAGCTAATTAATTAATTAACTATATTCAACTGTAAAATGGATTATACGCACTGTTCATTTAAAATAAACTGCCAAATCGTTTTCTAAGGTCTTCATTAGCATATAAAAAATAAGACACTTACCTTTTGACATTAACTATTTTCTTGAAACAAAAATGACAATCTTCGCAATCCGCTGAAAACAGCCGTCAGCTGAAAACGCAATTTCTGCTATAAAAACTATTTGCCTTCCCTGATAAAATACTCATCATAGAATCCGTGCTGCCATATATCTTGCAAGAGTGGATTTAAAAGAATATTCCTGCTCAGTATCGTCAGAGTATTCCCAAAATTGGTTATTCTATGTAATTTTAAAGTAAGTGGTACTTTTATAAGTACCGTCGGAAGATAAAGGGTTAACCCAACAAACTATTTAGATGTTCCTTGTATAATCATACCATTTTCTAACTAATTTATTTCTTCTATTTGCTACAATATTGCGACATCTTTTTGTTCTACTTTTCAAACTGGAAGTCTGTGGAACTACAGTGAAAATCGTGAAACACGAAATTGAGGGGAACGAAATATTTTTTTCGTGTTAAAGAATATGGAAAAAAAAAACACATATATTCTACAAAATTATTTACATAGACATGTATATATGCATGTATTAAATAAAAACCAATGAAGCAAACACATTCACTGAAACTTAATGAAATTCAATACAAAATTTTTAAGTTTTTGGAAAAACAAAACATTTATTGAGTTTTAGGAAAATAATTTGGTATTTTTCTTTTCAATGTCTTTTTTAGCATCAAATTACCAACAACTTGTTCGATGTCGTCCATTTTGTTATTTATTTCACTATTGGGAATTGCGTCTAAATAATTGTCCATACTTTTTATGGTGTATCTCATTTCGGACATTATCACAGGAGCTGCATTTTTTTTTTTTTATTCATCTCATTTTCGTCGTCCGAATCTCCATCAATGATATTTTTGGGTTTTGAAGGAACTCCAAAATGTCTTTATCAATCATAATTGAGGCTGTACACACATTATCATCATCTGCTGTAACGAATTCTTCCGATGATACAGTAGAACAGTTAATAGTACAGAAACTTTTTCAAACATCTCATTAAGTGTCGGGCTCACTTTCAATATCCTCTTTCTCCAGAAGAGAAATCTTTTCATGTTAACGATTTTCGTTTCGTGTTAAGAGAAAAAATGCATGAAAATATATAGTCGTTTGTCGGAACCGTTGTATTGTTTCGTGTTAACCGATATTTCATTTAAAGTGTTTTCGCGTTGAACGTATTTCACTGTATTTAGATTGTAAAAAAAAACTGCTTTAATTCTGAATCGCCTTCCTTGACTTACTATGATCTCTGGCACTATTCGAGTGTTTCAAATTAAGGTCAAGCATCATAAAGTATTTATAATTGAATTTCATAAGAGTCCTAGATAACCTAATAATCATATTAATTGTTTATCTAGGTATATAAAGTTAAAAATTTGCGTGTGAGAAAAAACGCCGACAACTCCAGTGATTTGAAATATA
This sequence comes from Trichonephila inaurata madagascariensis, assembly GCA_019973955.1. Lineage (NCBI taxonomy): Eukaryota > Metazoa > Arthropoda > Arachnida > Araneae > Nephilidae > Trichonephila > Trichonephila inaurata. The sequence continues at coordinate 40,692 of BMAV01011957.1, forward strand.
GCTGGTTTATAAATAGACAAGGACAAATCGATGTATATACACACAGAAATATTATAACAAATTATTTACAACAATGCAAAATGCACTCGTTATAAACAAGCTCTGCAACCTTCCGGGAACGACTCTACACAATTTCACTAACAGGAATTCAGACAGATAAAGTTTCTCTGTCTTATCGCAGTTAACGTGAACGTGAATTCTTATCTCGATTCTAGCCTCGTGGAAATTCCTAGTTACGTTGAGTCAAGAGACTTCTCGATGATTCCTTGGTGACATTTTTCTGCACAGTTTATCGCCAAGGGTGATAAAGTTCGCCAATTTGGTTTCCCTGGTAGCATCTTCTTGGATTGCCCTAACCTTATTCATACTGGGAGGCGAACTTTGCCTATAAAATTCAATTTTCCTATTAGGACAGGGATGGCGAACCAATGACAGTATATTTTGGGCACGCCACTGATCAAAACAGTTTTTATTTTAGTTGAAAATAATGAAATTTATCATGAAAGCATTACGAACAAACACAAGGGATCGGGCGTGGAGTGAAGTCTATGGGGTATTGTTTCGTCTCGTTTGTTATTGTATTTACTTAGTTTACTTACTTACTTCTTGGACGACAATTGCTAATCATGCAAAGTTTTGTCTACTCATATCATAGTGAATTTCGTAAACACAACTTTATTTTAAAGTTTATTTGTGTTATATTTATGATTTTAACTGTTATTTAACATGGCCATTCCAGATACATTTAACTGTTTGAAGAAGCTGGCTCGTGCTATTTTAGCTGTATATTTTCATCTATCTGTGCCTGAGAGTCATTGTTTTCAGAGATGAATAGCAGTAAAGACTCTCTTAGAAACCATTTGGCAGATGACTCCAATTCAGCATGCATTCTGCTAAAAGTAGCATCTTACAATTTTAATATAAGTTATTTATTATCTATAATCCGTTACGACAGAAGTCACACTAATGTTACTTTAATTTTAATTACGCGTAAAGCTACAACATTTACTACTATACAGTGCAAAATGTATTTGTTCGTAGTATATAAAGAGTTTTGAGTTTATTAGTATGTAGTTTTTATTATTTTCCCAATAATCACAATCCCAAATTGTTTGACGGCACGTCTATACCTCATTCAACATTTTTTTAGAAAAATGGCACGTTGATCCATAAAGGTTCGCCACCCCTGTACCAGGAGAATGTTGTTGCAGGGAAACAACATACGTGTGTCTTTCTATATGAGCCTGCATTTTCGTTCTGCTTCATAAAACAAACAGAGAATTTTGTTTTAGAAACTTATCATTCAAGTAAATGCATCCCCTTTTGTTCTTTTACGGCATCGTCTAAGCGAAGCCTTTCGATCTATAATATAGAGCTTTTATACAAATCCTACGTTTAGTTTTTATGAAACCAGATGTATTCCAAAAGCTCGAAATCCATTTCATGACGGTGCTTTTCATTGTATTCCTTTAAGGGATTCGGAAAACAATTTTGACAGGAGAAAACAATCCATCTGTATCGTACTCGCAGACGGTTTCTCTGTAAGACAAGCAAAACTTTTAGGGGTGTTCTTTGCGAAATAAATCGCGTACATAAAATATTCATAAGAGTTCATTTTTTCTCGAAGAGTGCAATGAACTTGGGGTTCTTGATCCATGTGTATATATTCTCAGATGCATAAAATACTCCTAGACAAAAATTCAATAGTTTACTTTGCAAAGTTTTGAAAGGGAGGATAAACATCCTGAATTTTATATATTAAATCGAATTTACCTTGCGGGAAAGTTTTGAGCAAATGATTGCAATAGACCCTGATTCGAGTTTTGCAAAACTGAATTCTTGTTGATGTACTTATTTAGAAACCTTACGAATACTTCGTCTGGAATATTCATCAGTTTATATATTTCAATTTAATTATATCCTTGAAAAGGTACGAATTATCGTGTATGATATGAATTTAAAAAACCTTTTTAAATTTTACTTCAGATTATGGTAAGTGATATCTTTTTTTTTTAATGTCGGGGTATTTGATAAAAATGTTCTTGAAAAAAATATATGTAAGCTTTTTTATTTCAGTATTCACAATTCTTCAAAGTTTTAGCTTGAAAAATTAGCACAAGAGTTGTAAAATGAATTCTCTATTTTAAATTGATTTTGATGCATGATTACAATTAAATTATTTAAATATCGCTTTCTAAAGAATAGTGTTTTTATTTTTCGTATTATTTTGGGTAAATAAAATACTATCACCAAACGATTTTTATTGAGTAATTCTTTATGCAGAAAAATCCATTTAAGTGCGTAATTTCAGTATTTTTATTATCCTGCTCTTTTTCGTAATTGTACTCATGAATATATGTTGGATTACAGACATTGTTGTTACATTTATGTTGTTACGTTTCAGATACTTTCCCCTTCTCTATTTTAAATGCGATTTATGCACGTTCAATTAAGCTTAGCTAACCATTTCGTCATCCAAGCAAGGTATCACTCACATGGTATCACAAGGTATCACTCACACTTAAATACATTAATTTCTACGAACGGGAGTCAAAAAGAAATTGGAATACACATTTTATATAAATTTCAAAATTTTCATCTCAACTATTTAAAATTATTATCATTGTTAATGGCTCGTAATTAACTCAATTATGAAATCAATGGATTAATTTTCTAAAACCGAAAAAGATGCATTTTGAATTCCAACTTCGTGCAGAATGTGGTAGATCTGATTTTCCAAACGTCATTTCAATCGGATCATCAGTTTCAGAAATATTTGGAAGAAACTGTTTAGGAAAGCATATACACAGTTTTGAGATACAAAAAACGGATGTAGAGATTCAAATTAAACATATATAAAGTTTAACATGTATAAATATGTACACAGATAATGAAATGATTTTTTTAAAAAAAATCATAAAGCTATTAATAGAACCAATTAATAGTTAGCAGTAGCACTGTAGTGTCTGGCTACTGTTGGCTGTAGATTCTTTGAGAGTTGGTGACGTTCTCGCATCTGCGGGGAGAGGTTGCTGTTTTGGGGTGCTTTGCAAAGGAACAGAGAGAAAAGAAGGGAGTTGCTTTGTTTGGACACTGAACTGAAATTGGTACCAAGAAAAGATAGTTTCTTGGGTTTTGTGTTCAGTGGGGTGGATAGCGCTTGTATTTTGTTGTATTTAGAGAGATTAAATTCTGTTCTCTTGGCACAACGTGCTGTGTCGTGAAGTAAAAAAAGAAAATAGATTAAGAAAGTAATAAATATTATTACAAGCACTTTGTTACGATCAGAATAACGATACTGGCCACAGGATGCCATCTATGTACCTTTGAGTTTTAAAACTATATACGAGAAAAGAGGGAACTTAATAATATAAGAGATAAGTACTTCACATCAACTCACTAGGTGTGAAGGCTGTATTCCTCTGTAAAACAAAGACTGGTGGATCCTAGGGACATCTGTTGCAAGATTGAAATATGATTCCTTGCCAAACGTTATGTAATGTCACTCTGCTGGTAGTTCTGATGATCGGCTACGGACCACTTTAGACGACTCTGCCGACCTTGCGGGTTTAATGGTAGACATTTTAAAGGCCATTGTGAGGGTAATTCCGTTACGACCATTTGCCATGTTACAGGTAGCAACGAGATATGGTAGAGGCTGCAAAACATTGGATAATATAAGACCATGGGGGTGATTAGGGTATCCGACTACGTTCGGAACCGTGATTTAAAAAAAAACACCTCATAAATGGATAATTTTCATGATATTTAGTGTTACTTAGATTAGAATACATGTATGAAATTGTTTTAAGGACATTTTGACAAAAGCAATTATTTAAATACAATATTTCGGCAAAAAAATTAACTTAGAATAACCTTTTTACAAAATGTTCTCCTTTTGTGAAAAATGCTTCTATCATAATAATATTTTGCCTGTATATAGCTCAGACCTCTGTACAGAGGCTGAACTATGATTTTTGAAAAATTCACATTATTTTCAGAGTTACAACCAATTGAAATAATTATCGGCGTTTTTTTCTTAAAACTTCTCCCCTCGGTTGTCGTAAAACAAGGATAAACCCACTTCTAAGTTATATATTTCAAAACTTCTAGTTGAGCCTCTGTACAGAGGTTTAAACTATAGACAGACAAAATATTATTATAATAGAAGCATTTTCAACAAAAGGAGAATATTTTGAAAATCGGTCATTCTATGTTCATTTTTTGTCAAAATAGTGTGTACTTAAATAATTTTTTTATTGTAATACTATTGTTAAAACAATTTTATATATGTATTCTAATCTAAGTGACACTAAATATCTTAAATATTATCCATTTATACGCTTTTGCAAAATCTCGGTTCCGAACGTAGTCGGATACCTTAAAGGTAGCAAGGAGATATGGTAGAGGCTGCAACACATTGGATAATATAAGACCATGGGAGTGATTAAGACCTGTTTTACAATCATCAGATTTTCCTCACATTTAGCCTACAAGAGCCTTTATCCTCTGAGAAAGTCCTTGCAGAAACGATTGCTGCCAGCACCTTTACTCAGCTGTGTCCGTATGACGCTTGTGGCAAACTATTGCTTGTTGTGACCAACCAATTCCACGCGTTCCATCGATATATGAAACCACTTTGAAAATTATTCAATTGGTAAGGTTTTCAACGTCAAGGTAATACAGCGTCTTAAAAACTGCGGGGCGCCCCACCAGGGGGCGTGACAATTCTACAAGGGGCACGAGCATATAGAAAAGTCGACAACAAAAGTTGATTAAAAAATTATTAATTTACTGAAAGTAAACAAACAAAATACATTCTGACATATTAAAAAATAGAATACACATTTACACTGATATAATACACTTATAAATATATCAGTACTACACACAATGATTATAATTAATTTAACAATACTAAAATGCGAACAAGTTTGATAATTACCAGTGACCCTATAGGATTGTGTTATATATAAAGTTATATAAAAAAATTAACACTTATCTTCTTAATTTGTATGGTTTATAATTAATACCTTAACTTCCTATTAAAAGTTACGCGATTCGCTTCCAATGCCAACCTTTTTTCATGTAGGCACGCGTATGTGATGTATTGGGGCGGGGGAGAAAAGGAATAAATAAACAAATCCTCTGAATTTACTCTAAATTCTTCGCAAATACTGTAAAGGTCCTTTTATTGCATTCCAAAGCCTTCGGAATAATTTTATGGATAGCAGTGCGCAGAACGTATGGGTCGTACATCGGAAAGACGTATATACACGCCCGGGATAAGTAAAGCTTTGAGTATGCGAGACGTCGTCGGTGGTACTTAAAATGTTAAAGTCATATTGTAACTTTAGCACCAAAGTATAGTTATATTGAAATCAATTCTTATTGTATGGGGCAGGGGAAGAGCGATGAAAATTATGATTGAATATTGAGTCACAAATATTGCAACTTTGAGAAGCACTGACAGAATACCGTTATTAATGTTTTCATCAAGGAAATGTAACACCGACAAAAAAAAATAAAATAAAAAGATCTTTCATCCACAATAGTTACATGTTTTATACATTGCTAATTACGTTATAGAATCGTATGTTATGAGGGAAATTAACATTAATTGGCTTTGAAGATTTAATCATTTGTACTTGGTAGAAAAGATTTTTTGCAGAAACTTTCAAGATGATCAGATTGTTTTTGATAGCCTTCCTTTGTTGAAGTTAGAAAATAGTGTATTTAAAGTGCTTTCGATACATTAGAATAATCCTTTGAGGGAAAAAATGCGTAAAGAAAAAGGCAGTAAGTAAAGTTCTTCAAATGGTGTCAAATGCGGTTTGTTCAACTTAATGTTTGTTAATATGTGTCACTTCAAGTTAAAGCATCTATTTTTAAAAAAATTAATTACCCTGTTCCAATTTCTTTCTGCTTTTATTTATTCCTATTGTTAAAATGAAATGACTTAAATGCAATCATTTCTTAAACTATAATTTAAATGTATTGAATAAAAGAAAATTAATTCGCGCGTGAAGTAGAACACACACAAGTCTCTTTGAGAACGAAGACAAAAAAAAACCCAGTTCCAAGCAGTTAAGCCTTTTATTTTAGAAGCAAGTTCTCTCTCTCTCTCTCTCTCATCTCCATCCCACCAACAAAAATAATAAATGCTTCAGATTGCAAGAAATATTATGTTAAAAATTAGAACTTTAGACTCTAATAGTATATAGAGTCAAACCTCCAGATTACGAACTTCTAAATTGCAGAATTTTTCTATATAATGAACTTTTCCTGGAACCAAGACAACATTTCACGATTTTCTTCGTAGAATAACCTCCAAATTGCGAAGTACATTTTCCATATAACCAACTATTTCTCTTGTGATTCAATTTTTTTCTTTCCTATTGTTAAAGTGTATTAATGGACATTTCAAGTTATTCTCTCTTTTAACACATTTTCTGACGGTCCTAATTCTTGAACTTGGTTTAATTAGTGCCTAACTTTTGCCGAGAGCAATATAATTCCGGGCGTTTCATCCAAGAAGTGCAACTTTAACTCCCGTTGTCTAGTTCACTAGAAACATCTTCGATATTCATCTTCGAAGATATATATAAAATAAATAGATATTAATTTACAGAAAGGTGTGAATAATTACTTTTTTTTCACTATATAGTGTTTATGAATTTAAAATTTGTTTTATGTGACTTATAAAGTATATTGAAAGGTGAACCTCTATATATTAAATTTTTATCTAACGAACTTATTTTCGGGATTTAGCGATTTTGTTAAATAGTGGTCCGACTGTATAATTATATAACTGATTCAATTTCATAATTCAAATTTCGTTGTTTTATATACGATAAATAAATATTTTTTGTGGAAGATTTCTTTCTCAATAATATTCTCTTGACAAATTTATATGAATTTTCGTAGGGAAAAACGTTTCTTTTTCAATATATTTGCTTTTTATATAAATTCCAATCTATTGTTACCGTAAACTGAACACATGTGATATAATCAGTGTATTCAACTGCCTATTGGGAAACGTGAAATGTGATTGAACTCATCTGTAGAGGCGCTGTCAAACGACAAGGGCATCTGGGCTGACACATCATTCTTCCTTCTATATCACACTTAACAAGAAGAAAAGCTATAGATTCTTTTCGTATTTAGTCATGTAATTGTTTTTGGCGGAATTTGATCTCGAACCGCGATTCGACTTAGGGATGGCGATCTGAGATCAATTAATCGAAAAATCGATTTCTCGGGCCCAAAAAAAATTGATTTTTTAAATCGATTCAGTGAATCGATATTTCTTCCTAGAAAATCGACGTTGGTAAAAACTATAAAGTTTGCGAAAATCATAAAAGAATAATTTAAACACTATTTATCGCAGACAGTTGTGTACCTGAAGTATCATCCCTATACTTTACTGGCAAGAACAAAAAACTCTATCATCAGTTCACTCAATAGTCATGATCTATATGAGTATCGTGGGATTATCGGCGCCTTTTTTCGAGTGCTGGCAACATCGCAAGTGATGAGCGGAACCATTTGGATCCCAGTAGGCTTGAGCGACTGTTGTTTTTAAAAAGTTTAGATATTAAGCATTGGGAACTATAAGCTACATAATCTATTTTCTAAACTTATTAATGTAACAAATACATTTAGAAAATAAATGTCTTCTTTTATACTTGATACTTTGATATGGTAATAAAAAGGATTGTAATTGCCGAATTCCCTGAACTAAAAAAAATCCCCTGATTTTATTGATAAGAGATCGTGTATTATGGTATTTTTCTTGTTTTTCATAAAATGGATTTATATTTACATTGTAAATGTAGGCTTGAAAAAAAAATCGATTTTTAGAAATCGATCTTTTAGAACTCGATTTTTTTTGTGAATCGGTTTAAAAATCGATCTTTTTCGGAAAGAATCGCCATCCCTAATTTGACTCGTGGAATGAGTGATAGAGTCGAACTATAAACAACTCGAGAGCTATTGGTAACGGACTTCATAATTTTGAACCGCGATCAAGTCGATTTGCGAATCATCGACCAAAAAATTCGTTATCTCTAATGCAGTGCTTCTCAAAATTTCAATATTTGTGACCCAATATTCAATCATAATTTTCATCGCCCCTTCGCACATCAACAGTGTATTGAATTCAATAATACTATACTTTAACGTTAACGCTACAATCGACCCCCAACCTCTTAAAAGTGCCCCGGTTAATAAACGTCTCGTCAGACAAAGCGTTAATTTCGGACTAAATCCCCGTCTTTCCGAAGAAGTCTTTTTTGTCCTGCTATCCATAAGATTATTCCAAAGACATTGGAGTGCAATAAATGGACATTGACAGTGTTTACGAAGGACTTTCTTATTTCAGAGAAAGTTTTACTTATTTATTTTCTGTCCCCCCCAATTCATCAATATGCCGTTACTGGAAAATGGTGGCATTAGAGAGCGAATCGCGTAACTTTTAATCGGCAGTAAGGCGATTAATTATAAACCGTACAAATTACCAAGATAAGTGTTAATTCATGTTTGTAACTTTAAATATGACAAGCCCGTGGGGGTCACTGGTAATTGTTCTTAACTTAGAATTGTTGAATTAATTATATATAAAAAATACATTGCGCAGTATTGATACATTTATAAGTGTATTATATCAGTGAAAATATGTATTTTATTTTTTATTATGTAAGAATGTATTTTGTTTGTATACTTTCAATAAATTGAAATTTTTTTACATATAAATCTTTTTTTTTTTTGACTTTTAAATTTGCTCCCCCCCTCCCCCCTTTTAGATTTTTCAGCCCCCCTCAAGAGGCATGCCCCACAACAAAAATGTGCTTGCTAGATTACCATACCTAAAAACAAAAGGAAGGATTCTTCAAGAATTATATACTCGACTACATTGACTGCTAATTACGTCATATGGCGACAGTAGTTTCGAGTTCATGGTCATGAACTCGTGCCCATCGTTGTTGAGTCACCAGGGGGGTTGTCCAATTGAAGATCCATCGAAAAATTTTTTAATCATTCTCTAGTAAAAACTTTAAAAAAATTGCTCCATCGTTAAAATTTTGTTCCAATATGAAGGTCATAACTGATGTCGTGAACGGTGACACAAGCACACACGGCGGGGGTGAACCCTTAAAACCACCTTATTACCTTTTATCAAGTACGGGCCAATTTTTAAAAAATATTTTAAAATTATGTCACTTATGTTACTTACTGATACATACCTCAAAAAATTTTTATGTACAGAGAGAGATAGAAATTCCGATCTAACAATAATTTTATTTTTTAGATTTAAAAAAAAAAAATCTGTTATATATTTAATATTTCTTATTTTCGTAATGATAATTTGAAAATGATGATGAGTGAGATTTGTTATTTAATTTTGGTATTTTTGTGTAGTTTTTGTTTTCTAAAAATTTAACGTACATATATTTTAAACTAAATTTGTTTTTATAATTCAGAGAGAGATAGTTCATAGTCTAAATTTTTGATGATTAACTCGAACTCGAATCAAAAATATTGATTTTTGTTTTATTGACAAAATAATATTTTATGGTTGTCGGCAGTAGAATTTACTATCTAATATGTCGGAAATATTTATTTTCAAGATTCTTTTTATATGCAAATTTTGGAAACAAACATCTTTTTTACACATAAATTTTGTAAATTAGATAAATTTTAGTGCTCTTACTTGACACACACACTACTTTATTTGCACTTAAAAGTTAGGTTTACTATGTGTGAAATTATAATTATATATAGAAACGACAGAAAGATCCTCGCATAAACAATGTTATTATTTCAGTAATAAAAGTGTATTTAAAATATAATTAGTAAAAATATAGTCAAAAACATAAATTTTACAGGTAAAACAACTGGAGGAATATTTATAAATCTTTCTGATTTTGTATAGTAGATATTTTTTAATATTTCCCAAATTTATAACTAGCAAAAGCAAATCATAAGTAATTGTGATTAACATTTCTACAACATCAAATTTTTACATAAGCTTTTAAATGTAAAAAAAAATAATATATACAAAAAAAAATTAAAGTCAATTCCTATTAAAGTCAGCAAAGAAAATTTTTATTTTAGTTACTTTAAACTAAATAATTACAATTAATATAATTATGTGTATACATATGCCCGAATCAAAATATTAAGTGGCAATTAATTTTTTATTAATCAACATTAAAGTATCATACTGTCTCCAAAACAATCGTGTATTTAAAATTTCAGTTAAACTGAATGCTTTAAAACAGGAGAAAAAAAATATCTCTTAAAGTTTTGACCCAAGTCGCTAAAAATGAAGCCAACGTGACTGTATCTGCAATTCTTTGAATAATAAGTTTCAGTCAAATAATTTTAATTAATTATAATTAAACTACCGTATTGTCACAAAATAATCGTGTATATAAAATTTCA